>LUCH01017248.1:0-67941 GCA_013368495.1 Paragonimus heterotremus
CATTCTGGGTCTAAGCAAGGGACGAGGTAGGCCTGAAGCTAAATGACAAGGGATGGAAATTACCGGCTCAGTGTTGCCACGGTTAGCTTCATCTGTTGTGGGACCTATGGAGTAACTATCAGAAATGGAGGTCGGGAGAGGCCTGAGAACTAAATTTGATAGGACAGTGGGGGAGGGGTCAGCAGTAGCATGTTTTCATCTATCCACCCTGCTGTATGCAGCAGATAGGGCCATCCGGTTTATACTGTGAGACGGCCGATGCAGTATGGAATTACTTGTGCTATAGTTACTCATGGTTGCTTGTGGGCTGAGATACTGTCAGGGCGCCCAGACCTAGATAGGAGAACGGTTAGGGTTCTCAACCAAAGCCTTCGGCTCAAAAGCCTATACCGCAAGGCAGCGGGTGGGTGACAGTGTACCGGAACTGATACAGTCCATCTGAATCCGAAATCGCGGATTAGGTATTTATGGTGTTCGAGTTATATCTACGAAACTCTTGACGGCATATAAGTAATGAAAACAGCGTCTAGGAATCGTAATAATTTTTGTGACATTACCTCGACAGTACGGTCATTGTCCCTTTGGAAAATGACTTGGAAACCAGAGCGTTACTAAAAGGAGCGAATTTGGTTGAACGCTTAGACTATTGTGTCTCATATGGGGTCCATAGCGCAATAGTCACTATGGTCGCCTCAGGAACGTAAAGTTGAGCGAAGGCAAATAAAAAAGTGAAGACTGAGAAATAGAATGTTTGTGGACATGAGGGGAATTAGTCGTCTCTGCATCACATGCAGTGTATCATTTGCGCAGTTTAACAGTAGTGTTCATACTGTGAAGACCAGAGAAACACTCGGCTTCATTAGATATATGATCTTGCATCCGTTCTAAGCAGTTAAACTGTGATGCAATCACGAATTCGGATCCACGTAACCCAGGCCAGCAAACATGGACATTCATTCGCGTCAACCGCACGCCAGGTTCCATGTTCTCTGCTTTCGTCTTACATAAAAACACTTGTGAGTGGCCACAGTAGTCAGACCGATAAACAACACGTTAATGAAACGAAGAACAATTAAGATTTTGATAAATGGATTGAGAATAACACAACGATTAAGGTTGTTCACAATCCGAGGTGAAGCCCAACTATCACACTGTACAGGCTATTTGACAATACAGTCGTGAACAACTGGCATGATCAATCATTCCATACTCAGATAAGACGATGGACGTTGAGAGACCCAAATTTGTAGATGCAAGACGCTTGCGTTAAAAGTGTGCTTCAGTCAAATCACATTATTTGTCAAGGAGGATACACTACTAATAAGTACGCAGAAAAGATTAGCCAATTTATTGTTTTGTATCGTCAGGTTTAGCAGATCGCGTGAACACAATGCAAAGCTCATGGTGTACGCATAATTTCCAATGGGTCTGTTTCATCTTCATCGTTCGCTGCAACAATATAGGGAGATGAGTGAAACTTTAAAGAGTGTATGAACAAATGCTAGTTGGGTGGCTGATTTGACGAGTGACTGTCTGTCTTTGTTCGACATTTGGCTGACAGTCACTTCATTGCAATAAAGTCGGAGTTACACAGTGATGCACTTCAAGGAACTAGTAAGGACCTCCTCTAGTGTGGATTGCTGAATTTCTAGGAACTTCTGAGGTTTATTTAATTGTTTTACAACACTGAGTGATCACATCAGTGGTTACCTTCATGTTGTTCAGTTTATTGTTGTGATCCACCTTGCAGGTTGATTGCGATTACTTTAGTCCTGCCTTGGCGTCCATGAAACAGGACGCGAAAGTTTGAGGGGTGGGTTTCGTAGGCAACTGTTAGATTGATATGTTGGTTTATGGTCTTGAAACGTAATCTCTGGTTGTCGGCATTCAATTTCTGCATTGGGCAGTTTCGATGGTTTTGCATCTGTCGATCATTATGGTATAAACAGTTATTTTGTTTAAACTAACTAACTCTTCCAACTACTCATTGCATGCGACTTTTCAATTTACATAGGTATTTCATATTCTTGTCTTAGCTCACTGTATGCTTTCTGCATTCCTGAAACTCTCTCGTGCAATACACACGACGTGCGGTGTGTTTTGTCAGAGTGCAGCGAAGCCAGCCATCAATCATCTTTCGTCTTCGGATCGAGAACCTCATCATCCACGTAGCCTATGATTGTTGAGGTTTCGGTCGGACTTGAATGTTGCTGAGTGTTTCGTGAAATTGGCGCAATTAAGTCAGAGATGGTGAAAGCTGCACGGAAACTGTCTTGCGGATTTGATCCACTCGCATTTGAAATGTAGTTATTTGTTTGTATGACTAATGCCGTTTGAGCGTGGACGGAGGTATAACGAGTTAAGCTATTCTTTCTCTTCCCTTTCACTTGAGCTGCTTTTTCTTGGTTGTGTTTCGGTCAAAATGGGTACTGTCTACCTCGAGTTGCTTTCTACAAAAGCTATCGTACCGTAAACTGAAGTTTAACCATTAGTGTTGCTACTTGATCTAGCTCACATCTCGAATAAAGAACGAAGTAATAGTAGCAAGTCTGTGTTTCAAACCCGCCGCCGTTGTACAACGAACTGGAACTCTTTTCCGCCAGGTCATAAGTTCTTTGGTCGTCATTGGCGAGCCATACTTGAAAACAAATCGAATTCAGTTTAACTTGTCTTTATTACACCTCCTCTCTGTGTTCTGATAGCTTGACTTTACTCATCTCTTTATTGAGCACATGACCCAGTGATTTGAGTCCTTGTCTTCCAAGTTAATAGTCAAGGTCTTTGTTCATTTGACCATTGATCCATTGCCTACCAGTTGTACCGGGAGGTGGATGGTTAGCATAAACGTAACCGGAAATCAGCGCCCACTGACCACTTCATTCCAGATTTCCATTTTGCGCCAGATATATTCACTTCGGCTAGATTTGAATTGGCCTTCATACCGGCCCTCCACAAAGCGGCCGGTTTTTTTCAGAGACACGTGATACATTTGTTTGCGGTTAGGTTGCGTTTTTCAGTCTGTTGTTTACTCAGCCTTTGGACGGAGGAATGTCGTATGTGAGAAAAGACACAAACCATGTTTCGTAGTTAGTCGCAGAACTGTTCAAATGTTAGACTACTGGTAACGCCGTCGTATACTAATTTCTCTTGAGTGAAGTTCGTAGATGCCGCAATCGGGCTCCTTTAATGATTACCTAAAGTGATTATACCTGTTATCGCGTTGTAGTCCCGCACGTGTGACGGTTGCATATCTGTTACTGACAAACGCGATTTGTGTAACCAGGCAACCTAGTAACGGGCTGCTTCGGTCATTTCCATCAGTTATTTACTGGTACCTGGACTGGAAGTAGTGTAGAAGACAATATGAACAGTTGGTTTTACTGATTTGTCACAATCCGTTTCATCCCCACAAGCTCATCACTGATGTCAGCCGCCAAATGTTGTGTTCTCGTTACTTTGCATCTGAGATAGACTGAACGTGTTGCAAATATTGTATATTTCAGGCTGAGTGAGGCTGTTGTAGTCTGTCAAACACTCATATCACTCATTCTAGATAAGCCGTGTAAAGCAGAGTGGGTGAATCGAGGATGATTAACTATTGATGGACACATGATGTCTCATCGATTACCGAGTGAGGGTAGTATGAACGAGCTAATGTTTATGTGTGAGGGAGAGCACTGGTAGACAGTCAACCAACGTTCCCTTCGGTTCATCAGTTTTCAGTGCTCACAGTCACGTGAATCGAATGCAAAACGATATCGTTTCACGTTGCCAACATGCATGCTTTTACTGTATGGCTAATTTTTTTGCAGTCATAAAATCATACTAGACTGTCCTACTGCAATCTGAAGCTCCTGCCAGCTTGATGTATGGGCACATTTTGATTACACTGTTTGTTAGTAATCTCATTTACAACAGTCTTGTCATACATATTAACTCCGATAATGAATCAAGTTGATGCGTTGATGGTATACATGTTCACAGTTCAGGAAACTTGTTACGTTAGCTGGTTTTCTGGTGGATATTTTTTATACTTACGCCTGCTATCCTAGGCGTGGTTAATTGAGTAATCGATTTACAACTCTTTCTCTTTTTGATCTCCATATTTTGTCTCTTTTTCTTTTCAGTGAAAATTGTTATTCGTGGTGATCGAAATGTTGGCAAGACAGCTCTGTTTACACGTCTTAAAGGCGAACCTTTCAAAGAGGCGTATATACCCAGCACGGAGATACAGGTACGTCGGTTGCAGATTTGGTCGGTCTGCTTGTTCGTTTGGTGTTTTTTTGAAATGTTCATTTAGAGCGTACCATTACGTACAAGCATCACAATAGGGGAGATTAAGTTTACACTGTG
Source organism: Paragonimus heterotremus (assembly GCA_013368495.1). NCBI lineage: Eukaryota > Metazoa > Platyhelminthes > Trematoda > Plagiorchiida > Troglotrematidae > Paragonimus > Paragonimus heterotremus. Next base: position 4,354 of record LUCH01017248.1, read on the forward strand.
ACTGAAGGCAAATTATTACACCAGACTAAGTTCAGCCTACATTCAGATATTCGTGAACCTCAGTGAATCGCTGTGCCTAACTGGTGTACAATCTTTCGGAGGGCTGCGCTACTAATTTTCGCCCGTTTTTTCTATTCGTTTTCTTTACATTTGGATTTCACGTTATGACATCAGTTGGCCCACAGAAGTTGTTCTCACCTACTGATAATCATTTTAAACCTCGGTTGTCGCTTACGCGTGTCGCTCGATGGCTGTCTTCTGTTGAAGCACTTGTACCTCACTTATCTTGATTCAAATCGCTTGACAATGGTTTGCCGGGAAAATTGAAACTTCTGTCTATTTTAGTCCTACTTTCCTTGGGACTTAATCAACAATCCGTTGAATGAATTGTTCTGTTCGAACGCATTCTGTTGACCGAACTGAGTTTACTTGTACCCTAATCTGCTTTTCACTATTCGGATAGCTAGTGGATCAGTTCACTATGTGGATATGTGTTTTTCTTGGGGTAATCCGTTTGCTAGATTCATATTCCACCGGCCGAGTGCTGGTACATATATGTAATAAGGCCATTTCGAAGCAGACTGTTACCTATGCCACTTCAGTCCCTCGATTGAAGGGCTTTCACATCCAACTGGTAACCTCTAAGACAGTTACTCACGGCAACATGTGATCGAATGGGTAAAGTTCGCCTCACAGCTCGTCTATACTGGTTGTGACTATGAGTCAGAATTTGAAGTAATGTTGAACGTTTTTGATTCACACTATCTCTGGCCCCCAACACGATGTTTATTCTCAGTCCTACTGTCTCTTTGTGATGCGTCCAGACGATGTGTTGGTTTGAGATTAGACGTCGAAGCGCTTAGCACTGTTATTAAATTATTGATTTGTTCACCCGTGTTGTCTTCTCTACAGCACGTTTGTCTATTATATCCTTTTTAACGAGTTGTACACTAGCAATTTAATCGTGTATGGGTCCATACTGTGTGGAATGATTGTATCTAATTCTGTTGTGTAACAGGCACTCGCTAAGATCGCGGAGCCTTTTCAACTCTGTCAGTTCGTATGTAATTCTCTTGCTTAATTCTATCGATCTTGTAGTATGCTGATCTTAACGGACCACTATGACTAATTTTTAGTCACACAATCGAACGTTTATAATAGCTACACTTCTCGGTCTCGGCTAAATGTCTTTGTCAGTGCGGTATTCATCTAACTGGTCGATATCAAATGCACGTCTTCTCACATATGAAATTTTGATTGGGCCGACACTACACAATGTACACAATAAACGACACATATTTGTACAACACAGATGTTGTATTTTGTTATATGCTAGTCAATTGAGAAGAGCCCCTTGTTGTTTACTCACTTTTACCATCTGTATAGCGTTTGTAATATTTTAAGGACTCGAGGGCAAATGAATATTTCTCTTGTATTACCTAGGAATAAACCGCAATAGTAGACCCATGAATGATAACAACCCACTAATATCTTCGTAACTCCTTGTTAACGTGCATTTCTTCGCTGATATTCACGAACTGTTACAGTGCCTCGACGCTACCCGATCTAACCCACAAACTTGTAATTAGGCCAGCCGTTGTTATACCCTTGTCATCTTCATCTCTACTTTAAACAAGAGCTGAAAATCTACAGCTCTGTTTCTCAATTATTTCTGATTTTGTTTCGTCGCCAAGCTAGTCACGTGCATAGTATCAATGGGTCGACTGGTCGATCGTATTTGCCAAATCTGCACATCAAAACTGACGCATAAAACCATAACTGAACGGAATGAGTGTTGATTGTCTACTGGCGGAACACATCAAAATTTATGACCGCTTATTCATACAGAACTTGACATTCACGGACTTCATTCGTTTTATACGTTTATCTTTACATACGACTGTAACGTTTGCGATTGGATATCTGAGTCACTACCGAGTGCGCAATGTTATGGTTGAAGGAGACCTTCATTGATAGGTCACCTAACGTAAGAAGGTTGTTGTTGTATCAAAAAACCTCCCTACTTACTTTAATTGGAGGTCTGGTTTGTATGTATTTTACTGATTTGCATGTCTTCAGGGTGGTACCATTAGAAGGGCCTAGCCTAATAGATTTTCAACACGGAATGAATGATATTTCCTCCATCCGATTTTATTAACTTTTAAGAAGAAAAATTTACCGTGCTTTTCGCCTACATTTCCTCATATTGTTGTATAAGAGACAGATTCGTTTGTCAGTAGTATAGTGCGTACATTCGGGAACTAAAAGGCAAATCCTACCCCCAGGAAGATGATGGAACAGAAGTGACTATTGGAATCGTGTGTACACACTATGGGGTACGTACCGCCGAGGCTAACGATAGTGTATTTCTGCCCAATGTGTGTGAATGCACGTGAGCCATACAGATGACTACGCTTTCGTAGTTCTATTTTTAAGATAACCTTTATAGAATTTCATGCAGTAAACAACTTCGCAGTCTGAGTCTTTTGCGGTCAAAACAATATTGCTCAAATGTAAATTGTTCAACGGTTTCCCACCCATACAACACAAATGCTGGTTGGTCCGTTGTCTCTTTCACAGAGCACGAACTATATGTATAGTTGATACACTAAACACAGAGTTGAAATTTACTCGTAAGACCCTGGTCTTCACCGATTATCCTCTGGGTTTTATAGACTTTCAAAGTAACACGAAAGTAATAAACCCTCAAGAAACGTCTGTTCCGAAGAAACCCGTATACATGCAGTTACCATTACAAAGGGGAGAGTAACATGTCGTTTCTAACACGACGGTTGACACACGTCATCCAACGGACGTGCAATCCAACTACACTGCGTTTACTCAGTCGCACCATGTCCCTCACATTTCCTCACATTAAGTCGCGAATACTAGAGCTGTCTACTTCAAATTGTGTCTACCACTTCACCTGCGGCTGCGGTAACGTTTACATTGGCAGACCTGATCGATCCTTGCGCCTTAGAATAGAAGAACATGTGCCCAAGTATATCGAGAACTTGATGTGTGGCATGACCCGACACGACCCTACCAAACAACGCAAGCCAGCCTCTTCGATCGCCAGACACCTGCTGGAGACCGGATATGTGGTCGGCCCGACAAGCACTTTCCGTGTGTTGATGCGTCGTCACATGCCTGTCATCCTTAAGTCGTTCGAGGCATTGCCTGTCATGCGTAGCAAGCCAGTCCTCTGTGTGCAAAAATTGTTGACCTTGAATCTCCGTCTGCTATGATTTTGACCAATGACAGACTAGTGTATTCACTGACTTGATTTATGGACCTAACTCGCTTAAATATTTTTGATGTCCACCGCTGTTATGTGTAGCAACTGATGAGAACACGAAATGGTACCACTATCTTGCAAAACCGGTCTTCTGATTTCACTATTCACTTTACTACCTGTATTCAGATAGTAGTATATTATTTCAAGGAAATAACGTTTGGATATGGAAATGGGTTTATTTCGTACACTCTCGCGAACTCCGTGTTCTCCTTGTGCTATTCAAACTGATAAAGTAGACAAGTCGTTTCGCGTTCTTAAAGCAGTATTTGTTTTGCATATCTTTTCTGCCTCAGTCTTACTGCTTGGAGTTTTGTCTCAATTACTGATCTTATAATGTCTCCAATACAGGTCGCAAGTGTTCACTGGAATTGTGAGTACACAAACGAAGTAATCAAAGTGGAAGTATGGGATGTCGTGGATAAAGGAAAACCCAGACCGGTGCTCAACAGTTTGAAGCTCAGTAACACAGAATTACAGGCAAGTTATTCACGACCTCTGTGTTCATAAACGAAGGTTGCCATATTTTTGCACTCACTTGAGAATGTCTCGGGTTTGATTGATAAGGCACTGACTGTTTCGTCAGTTTAGTCCCTGAAGACCGCTTTTTTGTGGTTCAGTTGATTTGACTGCCTTCAGTTGCATAGATGTGTGGAGTCTATTCTGTGTTTTACTTCGGAGGTCATCTGGGTACCACTTGAACTGAACACCCCGAGGTCAAGTCAAACTGATGACGACCGCATAACAGCTCGATGATGTTTCTGTAGCAGGAAATACACAGATATCAGCAAGTGTATACGAAGGGATATATGGAATCAATGTGAAATGTCATATAGGTTCGAAATGGTACGTCCCAAGAAGGTTTTCGGCCGTCAGTTGTCAAACTGTCAAAGATGTCCAACTTCAAGATGACGGCCAAGGCGACTTTCATACGGGCATAATTGTGTCATCGAATATATTACTTATAGAAAGGAAGTAGGCGGCGAACAGAGAGAAAGTTCGAACGGTTGTTACAGGATGTGATGCCACTTAATCGATCGTTCATTGATTTTACTCACTGTTGAGCTCAAACACTTTGTTTGATCGCATTTTTTTAAAATGCTCACTCCACTAGTTTGTGCCGAACCAATTATGAGTGCTCCATGACCGTCAGTTCTTCTAAGTCTGTCCATTAATGTTTCCCCCTCAAACTTCTTTATCCCCTGTCTCACCAAATTTCGTTCCATATTTCACAGGTTCAACTGTTCTGAGTTTATTTTTTTGTCACTGTTCATCTTAATTCTCGTAGAACTGTTCGGCTTGATAGTATCCCACTCGCACGTGACCTGGTACATCACTTGGCAGAGAACTCTAGTCAAATAGTGAATTCCATGCTTAATTACTTTCTAGCACTCCGTAAAGCATTGTATGCGCCCAGTTCAGTCCCACTTTTCGCACGCCCCAACATGTGTTTCTATTTTGGATAGTTTTCATAATAAGTCTATTCTTGCCAGTTCACTCACAGTTTGGGAGTTCGGTCTCCTCGGTAGCAAAAATGAAGATTATCTTTCTCCTATTCTATCAGCATTACTGTAATGTGCCAGTGGAGACGTCTGTCGGTGGTAAGTTGTCTGAATGTGTACATTAAGAACTACTGTAGTTCATACAGAACAAAGGTAGAATTACACGTCCCATGCATGAAATGTCGTGGACGAATATGTGAGCTTGGATTAAGTGTCCAGTCGGGTGGTGATCAAGCAGACAAGGACCAGCTCACTGCGTTAATATCCGTAATGAACCACTCCTGGTATTGACTACATTTTCACGCAACACACGATGCGTACTCTTCGGAACTGACTAAGTCAAGTCCTTTTCCTTCGAGTGCGTTAACTGTCATATGTCCACTTATAGCACTGATTTTTTCTCTCTTTCACGGGAGAGTCGACTTGTGAAATTTTTCTCATACAGTTTTTCACCTTTCCTACCATCTCCATCTGTTTAAATTTCGAGGTAAAGTAAGAGCTATTACTAGTCACATTTTCGTGTACTTCCCTTCTGTGGATTTTGGTTTACCACTACTGTGTGCTTTCACATGCTGTAACCAATAAATCCTGATAAGAATGTGCATTAGAAGTGAGTTCCGGGCTCACGACCATACCATGGGTGACTGATTGAGTCACCACCAAACTGTCTCCTTTCTTGAATGCTGACCACCAGTTTTCTGACTTAGTTTCCTATTTCAACGGTCTCTTGAGGTCTTGGAAATAATAAGGGGCTTCCTGGGGTTCAGAAAAATGAACGGAGTGATTTTCGGCCGGCATGGATCAGACATGTATAGGAGCTGTTAGTATCACTCAGATGATATGGACCTAACAGGACAATACCTGGCTCTCGCCCAGATGTCTTTTGCTAACTGATTGTCACCCTGACCGATTCTCCTCTCATTACATAACTCAGCATCATGTCCCGAACACTGTATACGACTGGGCAACAGAATTAGAAACGCAGTCAATATGAATTCCTCCTGAACTGCCCAGTATTCCTATTATCGTATGTAATAATACCGAAGTAATGCTTTCTTGGTGGAGGTTATTCCACCGACGATTCGTTGTATGCTGTTGTTAGGTTCCGTGGTGTGCCTTTGAACGCGTCAGTCAGAACGACAGTATTGTCTACCGTTCGGTGGTCCTAAAAACATTGAAATCAATGTGACCTAAATGGCGTGTTTTGGCAGTGGACCGTGCACTATCCAGTAATTATGGCTAAACAGTTCGTGAGTAAATGCTGTTGCGGTAAATTCTCATAGCTGTAGTCATTGCTTGTTTAAATTTAAAACAAACGAGACACTTCCTCCGATAACTTGCCAATAATCCTCACAGGTCTGGATCAGCATCATCCTGAACTTCTGAAATGCTCGTGTCAACAGTAAACTCCTCATGGAATTTCTGATGTTCTTTTTCATTCAGCTTTTCGAGTTGAACTTGTGCTTCATCATTCTTTCCTTCAATATAATGAGACGAGAAACGTCCATTTACACATTGCTGATAGGTCAAAAAACCTCACCATCTGCGAAGTCCAATAAGATAAATCGTGTTATAGAAAAGCAACGTACTCTGTCCAACTTTTGTGTCTGAATGACCCTATCGCTACTTACGGTGCTTTTGGGTGTGAACCACTTTTTGTGTTGTTGACACTAATAGTAACAATAGTAATAACTGTCGATGGTTGGTCAACACTAAGTTCTGGCGGTTGCTTGTTCTACTGTTGATGATTCACCTCTTCGGTTAAAACGGAGGCCATGGACTGTTTTTGGCCTCATAGTTGGTAGTCACGGAAACCTGGTCTTGAATGATGGTTTCGTGTTCACAGTAAGTCGACGACCATATTCGAATCAGACGGCTCCATATTTCTGAACCCCGCTTTATCTCCTTTCCTCTCTTTGTTCTACTCGCGTAGTTTGTTGTCTTAATCCAGAAGATCTGGTCCCTCTTCCACAGGATCTCGCCGTTTATGTAAGGTAATAGGTTTTATTGTATACTTTCGAAAGGTTTTTCACGGCTTACTCTAATAGAAGAGTAAAGATTGTCACCTTCCCTTGAAAATGTCTATGTTCTTTCTACACAACGTTCTTGTGAACCAGTTCCATACATTTATTCTCACACAGCGGTTCTGTTTATACCGGGCACTCTCTGGAAAATATCCTACACAGACCTTTCCATCTAGGCAAATACTCTCCTAAGCTCGCTTCGCTTTCATTCATGTTTCACTGAACTCGATATTGCACTTTTTCTCCCAGATTGTTTATCCTGGCGTTTCCAAGTCATTGAGATATTGATTGCCCCTTTACTTGTGCTTGCGAAGGTTCCAGATTCTCTTTAGCTCTTTTCCCTTCGGCAACTAGTTTTCCGATGGACTTATTACACTGTGGTCGTGTTTTAATGTCTTGACCCGCTAGCAGTTTAGGAGCTGTAAGGTACATCATAACAAAATGAATATCTGTTTGTGTTTACCTAAGCGAATGCTCAGTGGGGAAACGACACCAACTGTGGAACAAACTCTCAGTCACCTCCCTTGGTTAGTGACTTCTCTTTAACTTTTGGGTTGTTCCATTCAGCAAAGCTATTCATCTGCTGATGGTATAGTGTCGGTCGTATGTGCTTAATGTCCACTTACTACATACTCATTCTAAACATGTCACTTTTAAGACATAGTCCCTGATTTATCCGGATTGATTTTGGTACACTGTTCTACGATTTTATGTCTAGCGGTATGATGGTGCTGGAACAGTTAATAGTTTTCTTTTGTTGCAGATTCGTGCATGCTTCAAAGTTCTTTCTGTTTAGCTTAAATGCAAAACATACACGTTGGATTTCTTAATTACTTCTAATAAAACAAACTACTGCCTCGTGGAAATCAGTTCTATTTGATTTTTTACATCTCTTTGACTATCCGGACGTAGGTCAATTTGAGGCCACTGGTCTATAAAAACATTATTTATTTTGACATAAAAATGATGCCTATCGGTAACTGAAAAATTATCTAATCTTATACTGTACTTTCCCACTTTACCAGAGAACATTCAGTTATTATGATGGTCTTTTCATTGTAAAAAATTGAAATATAACCAATAAAATCCAGTACCTAAACTTATACATTAAACCGTGACTTGAGTTTGAGGTTTCCATCAAGCTTTTTGAAAAAGCATCGATGTTCATAGTTTGCACGACTTCAGATGCTGGGTGCACGTGTTTTTCTAGATTGAAAGAGGAGACTCTTTGTCCTACATGTGAGTATGTGTGTATACTAAAAGATGTGGTTCATAAATTGGAATGTTATTCATTTTCACGTCATTTTATCGTGTTCACCTTAGCTCTTCGTGAACCTGGTGGCCTATTTATCGACCAGCATTGTTTTGTAAATCGATTCATCATCCGTTTTTATTGACTACACATTGTTCTTCATCAGCTGTCACTTTCAGCTGTGACACGACTAAGTTGCACTTTCTTGTCACCATAGTAACTCAATGTAAACAACTCGCCGATATCTTCTATGGAATGTATGCCTCGTTAGTGTGACCTGACCCTTCCTGTCATAGACCAGTTTGGATAGAGACCAGGTGATCATCTACCGGTTAGAAGCACTGTCTTGTACTGTTTTGACCCGTCGTTTACAGTCGAACGGTTGATACATCGTCTATTTGCTCTCATTTTTCCCTAATTGTTACGTCAAACAACGATTCGATGTACACTAACACTTGTTCAGACCCAGAGCTAAATGTTCCATGCATGTGTGGTTTAGATTTTAGCAGTACAGTACATGCAATACAGTACTGCGGAGACAGTTTACTGTCTGACTGTATTGCACAGACATGACTACGACTGAAGGGTATCATCATCATATTAGACGACAGTACATCAGTGGTTCTCACTAATACTTAACTGCTATGCAACCATGAACAAAAAACAAATCAAGTACAGAAAGCGAGAAGAAGAAAGAGAAAAGGAAAACCAAAGAGACCGGACTACTAAAAATAGCTTACTGTATATTCAATCACTCAACAACAACGTACCTACACTTTGCAAACAAACAATCGAGTTGTAAGCGAAATTAAGGCGTCGTCAACAAGACAGCTACCTTACGGCTTTCACTGCTCCGCTTCATTCAGTACATTAACTTCACAAACAACTCGGCCAAACAACGACAACATTCATGCCATTCAACCCGATTAGCGGCCATCTCACCGAAGGTCTCTAGCTCGGAAGACGAACCCGATCTACAGTGACCAACCCCTTCGTGAACGATTTCATTTGTCTACTCCAAGTCATCATCTGTCCATCTCGCACCTTGCGCCAATCGGCCGCAGCGTCAGCAAAATCGGATCGGTGAGGCAGACGACTAGCTGACTCTTTTAGTACATGACCTAACCACCTAAGTCTGTGCAGGTGTAAGGATTGAACGAAAGAACTCGTTTGACAATCAGTGCCAAACACTAACCTACTCGTTGCTCACTCGTTGGTGCCACTCGGTACGAGCGATTGAACGCAGACATAGGTGGTCAACAACCTGAAGACGGTTCACGTCTTCTACCCTGAGGGACCATGTTTCGCCAGCATATAGTAATACAACCCTCACTTTGATATACGCGACCCTTAAGCTTCAGAGAGATACCTCTCTGTCGCCATAGGTGCCTCAAATGAGCAAACTTCGCTCTAGCCTTAGAAATACGCGCCTCTGTTTCATTCCCTACACCTCCGCCGCCGCCACCGCCACTGATGCAGCTTCCCAGATATACAAACCGGTCAACAACCTCCATGACTTCATTGTCTAACATTAAATCCACGTAACCACAGCAATCTTGCAGAAGCACTTTGCATTTTGAGGCTGTAAAGCTTATTCCGAAGTAATTAGCAGAGAGAGAGAGAAATGACGTGTAGTCTTGTCTGTGGTACACGAAAGTTTTGAAACAGCAACACCTTATCGTCAGCATAATCAAGATCAGTCAGTCTTCCACCAGGCAGGAGGTCCATAGCGGCATCTTGTGAATGCCACAGACAGTTCTCCATTATTTCGTCTATGACAAAGTTAAACAAAAACAGCAAAAGTGGACAGCCTTGACGTACGCCGCCCAAGGTGCTGAAACTGTCAGACAGCTCACCGCAAACCTTAACCTGAGCCGAAGTATGGGAGTAAAGCGCTGACAGTATGTTGACATACTTGGTCGGTACACCCCTGGGTTTAAGCGACTCTAAAAGTGTAGATCGATCCACCGAATCGAACGCACCTTTATAGTTGAGAAACACGACAATTGTTGGCCGACAGTACAAATGACGCTGCTCCAGAATATGACGAAGAGGAAAAATGTGACCGATACATCCTCGCGCAGGACGAAACCTTGCCTGTTCTTCACTCATGTTTGCTTCTGAAGCTACAGTGAGCCGACGAAATATATTGAATGCCAGAACCCTAATGAGGACTAGAGTTAGACTAATTCATTTGTGGTTTTCTCAAGAGCCGCTGATACTCTTCTTGAATGTGGGAACTATTATCTGGTAGTCTCTACACAGAGGGATGATCTCCGTGGTCCACACAAGTCGAATAAATTGCGTCACTGTCTTTACTGACGTCCCCTTACCTTCTTTGTAAAGTGCCGGCACGAGATCATCTGGACCAGCAGTCCTACTACGATTGAGAGCCGAAATGCAATTGCGAACCTCAGTCTCAGTGGATGGTTCTAAATCTACTGACCAGGGTGCTACACCACAAGTTTGTGGCGCCAACACAATGGAAACAGTAGGTCAGTTAAATTGACCCTCAGAGTGTTCCATACAGCGTTTTAACCTTTTCCACTTAGTGTAGATGAGTGTGCCTCGCTGATGACTTCACTGACAGACGATCGCCTGGGACCAGTGGCACGGATCAGCTTAAAGAGTTTGCCGGTGTACCCTGACGCAAAAGTGGTTTCCATTTCCTTAACTTTCTTCACTGATCAAGCCTCACGATCGCGATTAGGCTACCTTTCAGCTTCCCATGAATATCTCTCCTAAAGTTGTCATATGAGCTGATCAAAATCTCTGGCTACTCATTAGTATTCAACACTGAAGAAGTATTGCTGGTGCAAGTGGCCGGGTCTCACATGTTACCTGGTTAATTACGTTGACCAATTAGCAACTCAAATTAGTTTATGTTAAATTCTAAAACCCAGTGTACTCGGGTTCGCTATTCTTAGACGTTTATGTTCGTTAGCGTTCACGTTCTACGCAAATTTTGCTTGCCAACACTATCATTGGAGTGCTAATGGCGGTTTTCTCTTTTCGGTCTGCTCTGTTTTTTCTCTCTCTTATGATCGCTGCAAACTTCGGACTTCAAAGCTTAAGGCCCCGTTTCTATCTATTTGAGCCGGTGTACTTTCGCCCCACGGTAAACTCTGATATCAGATTGCTGATACTCTTAGTACTTACCAATTTTTAACTGTTTAGACATTTTTTTCATAGTTGAGATGTGTGATTGGGTTTCTGAGCAACAAGTCAGATGTACGGATTCGATCCCTAACATACATGACAATAGACACCGTTACAAAGTACACTGATTTCCAGTTATTGGTTTTATCGAAGGAGGCGCTACGTATTGACGAATTGTATAGTTTAAATGGTCTATTGATGTTGCAGCTTTATGCAAGAGGTATGATCGGTGTGAATCTGTCTTTGCTTACCTGGTCGGTCATGTTTTGTCGACCAGCGCATTGTCATTGTTGTTACTATTAATATACAGTCACCTTCATTAGTAAGTTAATGTCCTCATTATTAAAACCGTAGTATGATGCTAGAATTTGAGAGCCAGTCTTTGTTAACAGTCATCAGTTCACGATAATTGCTGTCGGCTAATAACGTAATAGAAATGTAGGTGAGAGTTGATTGTTTCCGATAGAAAACAGTGACCTGCTGATGACGGCTGATAAGTGTACTAAGCCGCACTTGATGCCTTGCTACTTCATATACTGCTGGAAAGTTTCTAAATTCTGGTATGTATCCGAAAAACCACCAACCACATTTCTTCAGTCAACAGATTCAATCATGTTTAATTTGTTTTCCTCTGACGTGAACTTTACGTTCACCAGTGTTACTTTATCTGTCACCTTCGAGGTTTATAAGCTGCCGTTACTGTTAATGAAGTCACGAGAAGTGAGTAGCTACAATTTCAGGGTCTCCAAAACCGTTTGAAATGAATTCTGACTGAGCGTAATTTCACGCTTGTTTAACCAGCCAGCTGCAATCTGGGTTCAAACTGTTTTGTGAGTCGATTGTTTAAATGCAGTAAGCTCACGGTAAGCAACACTAATGGCGCCCGAATGTGCAAATTATACCTGTATCCGTAGACATCCACCCGCTTGATAATTAATGTACAGGTTACTTATTTGAATGTTTAGTTTTTACAGTCAAGGACACTGGTGAATTTTAGAGCTCAAATCAGCTGACTGATAGTCACTAACATCAGGATTTTTGAACTGAATGCGAACAGAATACACTTCGCTTGATCATATTTCTCGCACACAATCACACCAATAGATTGGTAATCTCACCACCTCACAAGGTAAACTATCATACGCATACACGCCACACTGACTGGATCAGAATCCATTGATTGAATAATTCTTAGTCCTTTGATCAGACTATTATCAAAATCGAAGGATGAATTAACAGGCAGATGTGACGTAGTGCAATAACTACTGGCACTTTGAAAGTACCGTGAATATGCCCGGTTTAGTCATGAGAAGAAGCGCGTAGCAAACAAGCTCATTTTCAGTGTTTCACCATCAGACTAAATACAACACATTTGTATAGGTTCGACAGGGGTAGTACATCAATAGGGTGAGAGATGGTAATTATTAATGTCAAGGTAGTCAGACTCGATGAAGACTTGCTCATCGGCGGTCGCTACACACTCGGTCGAATCGAACCATGTGATCAACCCGGCCGATTCGTTCAAACCGATCTATCGAGTCTGCGGAGCGCAATCGAAGTGGGTCAAAGGTCGTTTATTAGCCATCGCAGAAGCCATAGCAATTCGATTACACTCACCCCCGTTATGTTCACAAAAACGTCTTATCAAAGCATTGAACCTCCCGTGGCCAGGCATCAATAATCCGGATCGATCTGTTACGTAGGAGCATCTATCTGCCAAAAACACTTGATGAGTCTGACTAACTTGACATTAGTAATTACCATCCCTCACCCTGTTGATGTACTTTGAAAGTAGCCGACTATGAATTGGACAAGTAGTGAATTAGGAAACCATATGCAGTCACTCGCTGCATTATTTTTATTGGCCCCAAGATCGTAGCAAATTGGCCAGATGTCATTGTAGTGAGTTAACCTATTCACCAGGTTGTTGTGCTGATCAAGCACGGCTGGCTCGTTTAACTGGAGGAACTTCTTTCTGGAAAGTGATCTTGGACTTCCGTCCTAGCCCGAGGTGGGCTGAATATTATTTGTTCGAATCATCTCAGCCAGTGAAATGAAACTACTTTAAGTAAATGGATACTGCCTGTTTGCAACATACTAGCTGCTGCCACCGCACACGGGCGATGTCTCTTCGGTAGCGGCTGTACAAAACTGGTATCGCAAAAATGTTGTGAACGCAGAGCGGCTAGGTTTCACAACCGTTGATCGACATCCTCATCATAGACAGCAATACATCAGTGGTTCACACTGATGCTTAACTGCCACACAACCACGAGAAAGAAAGCAGAACCTGTATAGGAAAAGAGAAGAGAAAAAGAAGGCGAAGGGAAGAGGCCTAACTATTAAAAATAGCCATGTTTATATTCAAACATTCAACATCAAGGCGGCTACACATTGCAAACAACCAACAAAATCATAAGTGAAAGTAAGGCGTCATCAGCGTCCTCGCGGATTTCACTGCCCGGCATCACTAAGCGAACTCACTTCACAGACAACTCGGCCAAACAACGACAACATTCACGCCACTGAGCTCGGTTAGCCAACATCTTACCTTACGTCTAAAGCCACTGACTCTGTAAGTCGTAAGGGCCTTAGCCCGGAAGACGAACCCGATCTACAGTGACCAAACCCTTCGTGAACGATTTCATTTCTCTGCACCAGGTCACCAGCTGTCCACCTTGTGCTCGGTGTGGCAGTTTACTAGCTGACTCTCTTAGTACATGACCTAACCATGTAAGTCTGTGCATGTGTAAGGATTGAACAAAAGAACTCGTTTGATGCTCACTTACAAACACCCGCCTCCTAGCCTCCTCGTTGCTCACTAGCTAGTGCCACCCGTTGCGAGCGATTGAACGCAAACATCGGTGGTCAACTACCTGAAGACGGTTCACCTCCTCTAACCTAATCGACATCGCTCATGTGGATGCGTTATGTCATACAGGACTACCGGTGTGGTCTAAATCTACGATTTAGATTTTCGAGAGGAGTTCCGCGTGACCATTGATGAGACCATCTGGATCCATGTACAAAATATCGTCTGTTACGGAGTTGAAGGGAGAATGTGTGGTGGAGCAACCTTATCATACTATGCTGGACAGGAATCGTGACAACCTACTATACTGGCTAAATCTGCCTTCGAGACTGGTTCCAAGTATCAAGATGTTTCATTTTTTCCCCCAGTGGTAATCGTCGTCACGTTTTCTGTCGTGTATGGTTTTTATATTAATTGATAACCTTCTATGTCTCTGTTTTCACCTCTGTGGACCTCACTCTATCTTACAATCCTTCTTGGCCGTACCATGTAATAGCTGTCTTTTTAGTCACCTGAGTTACTTTCCGTAAAGTTGCTTTTTGTGTATCAATCCTGCCACTTCTTCAGAAGCATAATGCTTTTCTCCACTTGCACTAATCTGATAAATTACGATCGTTTTCTGATACTCTCCCCTTCATCTCACAGACACAGTCAGAGCCATGTTTGGATGCCATGTTCCTGAACGTCTACAAGGGTGCCCATGGCGTTCTGTTCGTAATGGATATGACCAAATCCTGGTTCGTACACACATATATTCATTTTGTCTCTCTAACTGCTACTGTTATCCTACTATTTTGTCTTATCTCGTTCACACTTTCCACTGCTGTCTATCAGGACGTTCGACTACGTGCGTCGCGAATTGCCGCATGTTCCACCAGAGCTACCGATCCTTGTGTTGGCCAACCATCGTGATATGGGTGATCATCGGACTATCACGGAGGATCAGGTGCGTCAATTTCTTGAAGATGAAGCTGCCGGTCGGTTGGACTCAACTGAGGGTCATTTGCCAGCTGGAGATGGTAAAGGATGTGCAAAGTAGGTTACTCCTCTGATCGGATAGCGACCAATATTTTTTTATTCTGCTGTGTGCCCAGATGTGACACCTTTAGCGTGAGTCCTCAGCTTCCTTGCTTGTTGTTAATTTTTTTCACATACATGCAGTCGTACGACACTCTTTCACTCATAAATGACTGAATCCCGGTTATGTTAGGTTCCCAGTGGCCGACAGATGGCTATTTATCTCTTAGCTGTTGTGTGTGTGTCCATCGAGAAGTATAGAAAATGGACACAAACGCTCTGCACGTAGTTCTCGAATCCCGGTTATTGTGGCTACCCCCGTACAGGTTTTAACAACCTGACAGCATTCGCTCTAGACGTTATTTAGTTTATGACGTGACAGCTAACCTTATATTATGTAACTCTGAAAACTTGACTCAACTGTTGTGCTTATGAAGGTTCACATGCGAATTTCAGTGAGTTGCAAAAGACTTCCTGTATGTATCACCCAATTACTTGTAACCAATAGTCAGGATGGGCGCGTCGATCTTCTAAATGCCGTTCCTGGCTGCTTTTGACATTTATTGATGTCATTTTTTCATCCATGATGACTGCATGCACATTCACATCTGCTGTGTTTACTGATTTGCTTGGCATACACACGATTGGTTCATGGTCAGTTTGGATATTGAGTGAGTGTTTGTGCTGTCTGACCAGATGAGCGTTTCAATCAGGTGACTTGTAGGTTAGGCGGACCTGTGACGACCCGCGAATTGAACGGGGTAAGGCGAACGGGCAAAGATAGCCGCTCGCCTCTCAAAGGCTCCCACCCTAAGGGATCAACGAGTTCATTTTCAGCCAAACGACAAAGGTATACAAGACCTGTAACTTAAGTGGCGAGGGTTTTTAGACCTTTAACACGATCGCTTTCGACTTGCATTGCAATTCAGTGATCGCTTCTGAGACGAACCTCGTTTAGGAATTAACATTGGTGACCCACTAGGTGAGGAATCCGACTTCTGACGCGAAATTGCCCTGTTAGAATCTCACTTCCGTGATCCCAGTCTGCCTGCGACATCTATTTCCGACTTTATCAGACATGTGGTCACGCATTGATAGATTAACACGTCTAGCTCTCCATTCAAGCAAGAGTTACTGTACCTACCTCAGCGTTCGAATGATGACATCTCTTCGATTGGTCTCCACTCTGAGCACGGTGAGAGTGTCGAATAGGAACTAAAACGCGCAGTAATAAGGTTGATCACTTACAGAAATGGCTGAGATTTCAGATCTCAATCCAGACTTGCATCTACTACTCATCCGGCAGCACGAACTCATTGGACGTCTGCATTTTGATATAGACTTCATATTAAAAAGGGTGTTACTGTTGCAAAGCTTGAAGAAGCACATTTAAAGTTGTGTTCCTGTATATGGCTTGCTGGTGCGTCGATCATAAGCACAAAACAAGCCTCCTCTGTTCTGTACCCTCGTTAACTTTTTCGATCAGTTGACTCTTTCAAAGAACACGTTGATTATCAGTATTGTCTTTTTTCGAGTTCGGGATGCTTACACAGTACAGGATGTAACTTGATCATGTCTACGTTGGGCGAGTGGAGGAGAGTTAATAACAGTTGTTGGTTTAAGCATATTTACCGAACTGTGATTCAGTCGACTGTTTGTTTCCATAATTATTTACGTTCTGAAAGTACAGTTACTTGTTGCCAAATTACTACGGTAGTATATTACATGAGAACCACGCCATTTGTATGCGATATCGATGTCCAGAACGTACCTATGCTACTGTCCACCTCATTATTTAATTCCGTTTTGCATGTCTCTTCTTCTTCATTCCTGTCAGAAAGAAAAACCGTGTGATTCGAGTACAGTTCTGTGAGGCATCAATGCGCGATGGATTCGGACTGTTGTTTGTGCATAAATTCTTCAACCTTCCATTTCTCTGTCTACAGCATGCTGTTCTCAAACAACAGCTGGCTCGTAACGAACTACAGACAGCACAATGTGTGTTAGATCTAGAAACAGAACACGGTCCATTTGCAACCAACCCAGCAGCCTATGATGCGTAAGTATGATTCGGTTAAATTTGTC
Organism: Paragonimus heterotremus; assembly: GCA_013368495.1. Lineage (NCBI taxonomy): Eukaryota > Metazoa > Platyhelminthes > Trematoda > Plagiorchiida > Troglotrematidae > Paragonimus > Paragonimus heterotremus. Next base: position 21,500 of record LUCH01017248.1, read on the forward strand.
TACCATTATCACTACGTCTGATCTATGGATGCTGTTATGTGTGCGTGTGTGCGTTTTTCCTCCCGAAAGTCGAGTGCATGTCACCATCGATTGTCCAACATAAGTGTTCTTAAGTGCAAACCTAATCAATCCAGATGGGAAATATGTCGTATTGTTTGCCGTGTAATTGTTATCACTGTTACTGCAAACATTCATCTTTTACTATGTCGTTGCTTCACATGAACATGGATCAGGGTTTAAATTCATGTCCTGGTAAGAGTTTGCACTGTTGATGAACTGTGGTGAGAGTGAAACTCGTGTTAAGCACTTCTTTTTCAAGGAAGCCGGCTAGAACAATGATGTATATATATGCATAAACTATGATCACTTGTGAATACGGACCAGTTTGTATCAACTGAAACCTACTACTTTTCGTTGTATGTAAATGATGGTTTATGCTTGATTCATCAGTGGGAAATGAACTTGAATACAAATCAATGTTGTCACGTTCTAGACTGCCTTTAACCGTCATAGCGGGCATTGGTGTAGATCGTTATTTTTCCAACAGCCTGTATGAACAAGACAGGTTTGTGAATTCCTAACATTGTTTGTCGGTATCAAACGACAGGAGCGATTACAAATGGTTTGCCTGATACTGTCAGATTGGCAAAGCCATGACAAGAACACGGCCTGGATAACGGGTCTTGAATCACCAACTCCGCTATCGATGACCACTACGACTATTACTTATTGTGTAGAACTCAATATCTATGTTCGTAATGTGGTGATGGAGTACCACAACTTCAGGCCAACCCCAAAATCCGATTTTTCAGAGGTAAATTTATTTTGGTGATTTTTTATATTTCGGATTCAGTTCAGTTAATCGTTTATCATTGCTTCAAATTTCGTCTAATCTGAATGCAATTAACATTGGCAACACTCTTGGTCTCCAAGATGTCCACTCGACGATTCCTGTCTTACACTGTCTCCCGACTTATCTTATGTAAGGGAGATTTACTATCTCTGAAGTAGCTTTTTATTTGTGATAATCGTCACTGACATCAATCTGTGAACCGTCGATTCTGTTGCTTTGTATGCTGTTGTAGTTTTACGAAGAGAAACAATTCAGCTGGTCTGGAGATGAAGGGGTGGATATATTGAGTATTTACTCCTTAAACTGTCAACTGCAAACTGCCTTATAGACAAATGACCGGGTTTTAAGTATGGTATCTGACATCATCGTGACTTTCATTGTCCTGTTTCATCAATTGTCTTTACCTTGTGGAAGATGCTGTTCCACAGTGGTAATGTTCACACCACCGAGGATTGTGAATCGCTCTCTCCCTTTAGGATTCTCGCTAGAGGCAAGGTGTTTCACATATGCCCATTACGATAGTGAGAATAAAAATACAAAGGCGGACAAATGTTTTCAACAGTTCATATTCGAGCCCGTACAATTACATGAAAAGAGGATAGAGTTAACTCTAGACATCGATCGTACTTATTGCAGGAAGATTAGGTTACTAGCCAATCAATTGGTGATGGTATGATTGGTCGATTACTTTATGCTCGTCAGTTGATTTAGCTGCTCACGTTGACCGTCTGTCTGTTGGATTTGGGGCCAGGGCAAATTCACCGCCTGAACAAACCGCTTCTGATGACATGATAGTGGGTGAAGCAGCCTGATTCTAATAGCCTCGGCAATGTAGTGTTCTCATTCTAGCAGCCGCGGATGGGTTACTTTGCTTTCTGTGAATCACTCGGAAGGCTCGATCGGTATTCACCGAGACTTACTGTTGACCAAATGATCGAGGATGGCGTTGTTGACGGATGTTGTTCCACTATACCTTAGTTAACGTAGATAGCGTTCTCAGATTCGTTTCGGAAGCTGTCGCTCACTCCGCAGAAACAAGTGAAAACGTAGATACACAAAAATGAGGTCTGAACTGACAGCTCATCTTTATTTTGAAACTGGGAGACTGGCCAGATAAGCGATAAAGCCGCTAGCCCGGGAGATTAATATCATTTGCAGTCCTTAACTTATCAGTGACAAGCGTCATTTTTGTTTGCTATCGATTGTCCACCGATTGTTTCATACATTCCGCCACTGAGCTTGGAGCTTTGCAAAATGTGTGTGGTATGGCAATCGATGAATTGACTTTCTTATCCGATGACAACTGTCTAAATCTAAACATCTTTAACGTTTAGGTAAAGGAAATGTCTTCACTAATATCCAACCTCATAACTCCTCCTATTACTTCCCGCTGGTTTATCCGAAACAAGCAGTCACATGTATAGCAGTTTTAGTTAATTTGACACCATCGATTAGGAGCTTTATGTTCAAACTATTTTGGTTATGTTTTTAACTTCAGCCTTTAGTTTTAGATGAGACATTTCTAGACTTTAGAAACCGCTGTTTTAATAGTCTTGGAAATGCGAACTTCCGACATTTTCCACACTACTAATACAACCTTCTACGTATACGGACCGATCAACCACTTTCAGTATACTGTTATAGTCGCACTGTCACTCTTGACAATCTTAGCGCTAGGTTCACAAAACAAACTGTAAAAGACCATATATTTTGAACGTCACTCATAAGTTGTACCGTTGTAACATTCTCATAGACTGTTCAACCAGTTCTCTTTCGAAAAGAAGCATTCCCCTCGAGTTTCGGTCTTGTTAAGGGTCATTAATTATTCGTGTTCCTCCCGCAGCTGCGATCAGTTACGAGTGATGTTCAATTCATACTGATCAGAATCCCCTACCACTTGCCTGTACTCAAAACATTCTTTAACGAGCTCATTGTTTCTGTGATTGCCCTTTGAAGAGAAGTCTTAGTTGGAGATTGATCGGCTGGAGTTAATAGGACAGTTGTTTTGTTTGCTTTTGAGACGATTGGCCAATGTCAGTCGTAGTCAGGAGTGAACGTGGCCGAGCGTTTGCATGTGATAGTTCAGTGGTGCTTAGTTGGAGGGCAGTGATGCAGTGGTCAATGCGATAGCCTCATGAAAGCGTGACCTAAGTTCTAATCCCGGTCGTGGCAGGGATGTACACTACCGACGAGCTCTTAAGAGAGCGAATCTCCAGTTTGCTACTTCGTTTCAAAAGGGGCTGGCTGTAATGTCTATGGGAATGTAATAGTTATGATCAATTACGTCCAGTTTATATTATAAAAAGTCCCCTACATACCGCTACTTAAAGTCTAATTAGAGTGGCACTGTTGTGTGACAAAATGTGCGCTTCGTAGTACTTTCCAGCCGGTACTACTTTGTTTTCAGCACAGTTTCGTTTATTTGGATGTCCGTGCCCTCATTCTGTAAGCGCCTCAAACAGTCCTGCATTATAGGCCAGTTGACCCTTACCCAAACTCATAGCTTACGGTAGTGTGCCTCCGTCACCACGCGTACCTGCTGGGTTGACACATCTTCGCATCTGATGGATCTACTCAATCAAATGCGCCTTTGTGGTCGTGACTTACAGTGTATCAGTTTATTCTATCTCAACCAGCATCCTTGACAAATTTCTCCTAAGTTAATTTGTGTGGACGACGGACTCACAGACCACAATCATAACTCTTTTCTAGTGTCAGTTATATCTTTCTTGATTCCTTGCTGGGTCTTCTGACAGCCAGCGCAAACCGGCCTAGTTTTTTACGGTTACAAACAACAACTCGTAGGCTGATAATCTATGCAAGCGTTGATCTGGATTGACGACACGATAGACCAGTCTCAACCCTCCACCAACAGCGACCATCCCGTCCATAGGGAAAAATGGAAAAAACGGAAAATGTAAATCCCATAGAAGATGTGATATTGAGTAATCGATGACTGGTTTTTCAATACACAATCCTCTATGGCAACCACTTTTATAAGTATTTCCATCCGGTTCACTGCTTCGTTTCAAGTTTGTGTAACTTACCGTCGACCTGATGAAATCTGAGACTTGCGGTCCTAACTAGAACTACTTGAGATTACATTTAAACACACTAGGGACAAGTGCATATCATTTATTCATATGTATCCAGCATTTAAGTGAATCCGTCATCGCTTCACGCTTAATCTGCCTCAATCCTAGACTGTTCGTTCGCCGTACTTTTTAACTTTTAAGCCTTTGGTTTCGACCTAGCACAAAATTCAAGTCGTTTTTATTGTACCTCACCCAATCCCGACAAGCTGAACAACACGATGGTGACCGTATGTGACTTTCATCCGAGGATGTGGCTACATCATTCCCGAGTGACTGTGCTCCGTAGATTTCAAGTCTGCTAGCCGGGTCAGCTCCAGTTTAGTAATGACACTTCAAGTTCTTTTACGATCAAGTAACATCGGGCGTCACTTTTCAAATGTGTTTGACATCGGATGTTAAAACGGAAGTTGTTTGTGTTTAAGTAGAGACGGAACGTTAACTGACCCTGTTACTAGTTGGCTGTAAATACGTAGGACGCAGATACTGAATCGAAGGGAGAAACTGTGTGCGACCGAACTAAAGGGTATACATCTACGTCGACGTATGTAAGGTAAATTGAGCCACTGGGTGTTTCAGTGGTTTCTCAATGCACGCGGCAATATGCTGAGAAGATGACATTAGCTCGTACGTATCACTTTCACTGCAAGTAACGAGCGATCTTATACTTTTCAAAAGAGGTGTAACATCATTTCTCGGTTCTTAGTTGTAGAGCCAGCTGTACTGCGGGTTACATTAGTCATACTTATTGAACACTGAAGTGAGTTATATGTAATTAAGAACATACTCACTTGCGGTTAGTGTGGACTGTGTACTTTAGGCACTTCCGACCTTGTCTTGCATTGGGTGAGCATTGGGGATACCACGTATTCGAATGACATAGTGACATGCTCACTTACTTGTAATGTAGAGGGTGAAGAGCTAACATCAACGATAGTCGGTCAAAGTTAGATTTGTATTTGTTTTGAAATGAGAATCTTTTCCGTTTGTGGAGTTGAATGCAAGTCCGGTTGGATGGCATGGATGAGCAAACGGGTGCCCACCACCTGATTAATGCGACACAACCTGAACATCAAAAAGCAGATTGTGCCTCCACTGGGCGGCTGTGTAGCCGATCCAGTTGTGTATGTTAACGACGTTGAACGGTTCTGTTTCTACCGAACACATTTCAGCGCGTACAAATGCTGGATACATGGTTTATACAAACGGTGAATTACAAGTACAGGATATGCCTCCTTCATCAGGTTTAAGGATTGGTGGATATCGTGCGTGAGATATCTAAAGAGGTAAGATGCTTCTACCGGAGGATGGAACAATCAGTTTGAAATTATTTCATAACTATATGATTCTGTTGCTGCTACCAACCGTGCCCACACTTCACGAACACACGAGTCTGTTGATTTGTTCCCTTCTCATCACTTAAACTGTGATATCCATTTTGTTGAAGGCGTCGAAAAAAATCAAGAATATGGAACTAGCGAGCAAGGGCAGAGTTCCTCAGATGAGGTTATTCCAATTGTAGTGGTATTCCCATTAGTGTGCCGGTTGAACTCATCGAACTCTGACAAATAACACGTATCTACTTCCAGAAGGTGTCCTTCTTTCAAATGATTTGGTTGTGTACTCAAGGAGAGGAACGTTAGGTAGCAAACGTTCGATGATATAAACGAAATAAAGAGGTAACAGAGGACCTTTGGTCGTATTCATTGTACTTGTCATAATACATCTCGTGTGTTTGGAGGTTGGCTAAGAACAGCAGCTCCCTCATAGCGTCTGCTCTGTAGGATCGTGGGAGTTGTAAATTTAGAACGAAACGTTGCATTTTTTTTTGTCAGACCGACTGTTGTATGGTGGTCTTAGATGCCGTAATAAACAGAAATAGGATCAGCGACAGCAGTAACGGATGCAAACTTAGAGAGAGCACGGGTTTCTGCAGCAAGATTTCTGTTGGCTTCGATTCCTCCCCATTTTCATAGGCGTCTTATACCACAGGACATTACCGTCCCTAGTTCTTCAAGCAAGAAACTTTGTCTTGCGGAAGACCTAGGGTGTTCAAACATTGGATTGATATTCTCGAAACGTGCTCATAACTGACGTAACTTTTTGATTCGAATATGTTGTCCTCCAAGCCACTGTTTATTACATTTGTCGTGTCATCTCTCGTGACTAACCTTGGTCTCTTGACTCCTGATCGAATGGCTTATTGTTCATCTTCACTCGGAACTGCCATTGTATTGCTCAAAACAACAAAGCCCTAATGAATTTCGTAATATAGTTTGAGAAATATGTCGGTTTAACTGAGGATAAACTGTGAACTCTAATCTTTGGTTGAATTCGAACTATTGACAAGAACCACATGGCTATATTATGCTGTCCTCGCCTTTTAGGTAAGCTTTTTTCGCACATGCACGCGGCTCGTATCTCTGCTTTTATTCCATCTAAAACGCGGACTTTTCGTCATCGGTTCTCTCTTAATTTTCTCGAAGACATACAATAGTATAAGTTGCTCAACTTTAACTACTCAGTTTATGCAATGGGTTTCAGAAATGGAACAAAGTTCAATAGGACGAAAGATAAAAATCTGTTTACTTGCTTCAACCATGAAATACCGTCTGCTTTAGTATTGATAATCGACATGTTTGAAGCTTGAAACGATCATTCGCGATTTATCCTTTCGTTATTGTCATTTATGCGGTTCAAGGTCATCAGTAATACTTCCATTGGCAGCAGAGATAACCAGAGTCACGTGTTGATTGGCAGTCAATTACTGGCAATCTGTCAAGTGATTCACCACCAAAGGCTTAATTTCGTCATAGACGAAATACTGAAATGTTGTCTTTGGCACTCACAATATGTCGTACTCACCGGGAGACTGCCTGACATTTACTGTGCTGACAGCTAGGAGATGTCGTTTGAAGGGTATCAAATAACACAATTAATGTTAGACGATTTTTGACACTCCTAAATTACTGATGAGCAGTCGGGGATTTGGTTGATTTCAAGTTGAACGTCACTCATATTCGATCGCGACCTTCACATTCAGATAGAATTCCAAGCCAGCCTCTTTCGAAAGGAAACACTATTCTCGAGTTTCGCTCTTGTTAGAGCTTGTCAGTAATGCATATTCCTGGTATGACCCAGACTAGAACTCCGGTCACGCTTTCATGATAGAACCGTGTTTACCACTGCGCCATTGACCTCACGTTAGGCACGACCGAATTATCATATGTGAACGCTCAACTACTTTCACTTGTGACCAGTGGTCGGGTTGCCCGATCGTCTCGATAGGAGACACAGTAACTGTCCTGTAAACTCCAGTCAATAATCCTGTGATCAGGACTTCCTAGACAGGTCGAAATCTCTAATCTCATTAAACCTGGTGTGAGGTCAAAGGTGCAGTGGTCCAAACGGTTGTCTCATGAAAGTGGAGTTCTAACCCCAGCTGTGGTAAGGATATGCACTACTGACGAGCTCTAATGAGAGCGAAACTCGAGTCTATTGCTTCTTTTCGAAGGAGATCGACTTGAAAGTTTAGTTGAATGTCAGCGCTGTGATCAAGTGTAAGTGATGTTCAACTTAGAACTCTCGTAAATATCTCGGAACGCGCTTTGTACTTTTAATGTGTTTCTGCAAAACTGCTCTGAGTACATAGCTGTAATGTTGGATACTGAATGTCTGGAAAGTGTTGTCCGGGATTTTGTGCTTAGAAAGGTGCATCAGTGGCGCCGAAGTTTTCAGACTTGAAAAGACACTCGTATCTTCAAGGCTAGAGCAATGTTCTTCAATCTGGGACATCTTTAGAGATTAAGGGTAGTGTATCTGGGACCATTACGGAAGCGGAGCTATTTTACAATTCAAAAGGTCTCCTGCTCACGGTAAAAGACGTGAACCATCTTTAAGCGCTTGACCGTTAATCATTGTATCCGATCGTTTTCATCGTATGGCACCAACAGGTGAGCAGCGATGTGATCAGGAGGCGGGTGTTTGATGGTATGTATGAAGAGGATTTGTCTCCTCATTCTTTAACTGTTAATAGTCTTAGATAGTTAATCAATGTACTAAGGATACTATACCGAACCATTTTTGCCTTTATCGCGATCGACTGGATAGACGATGACTTGGGAGTTAACCGCTGTAGATCGGGTTCTTCTCTCAGACCGACGTTGTCGTGATTAGTGGAGTCAGTGGTTATCATCATCATCATCATAGACAGCAATACATCAGTGGTTCCCACTGATGCTTAACTGCCACAGTCAGTGGTTGTAGATATTGGATGAGCTGGCATGAGCGTTGAGATCGTTTGACAGGGTTATCTGTGAAGTATTTATTGATGGAAACAACAAAAACCTTATTTTCCCTCGCAACTGAGTTGCTTGTTTGTAAGGTGTAAACACCTTGATGTTTATGTTTACATAAAGTTTTCATTTAGTTGTTGGGTCTCCTTCATTCTCTCTCCCTTATCTTCTAACATGAGGTTGTTTTTGTGGTCATGGTTGTACGGCAGCTGTACGTCAACCCAAACCGCCAATATATTATTGTCATTGTTGTTGATGATACTTGAAGACCCAAAAAGCAATGATAGACCCGTTCTCAAGCAGTTGCTGAGATCTTTTTCAACAAAAAACTGTCATAGAGCTGAATCGAAAATGTTTGTATGCTACAAGACCATGTTCTCTATTTTGCTTTGTGTATGGTAATCTTTTTTTGGTTGATTAGCATTGTGATAATTCACATGTTTTTTTTACATAAGATCAGCCAAAACAAAGCAGGATAGAAAAAAACTGAAATTTTTGTATCTGCTACCTAATTGCTCTGGTATGAGTGTTATTGCGATTTTTTCCCAGCTCTCGGAGCACTTAGTATTCAGACTGTAATACACAGAATAGTGAACCTTTTTTGTTGTTTCAGAGATACTTGTATTATTCGTGCTAACTACGGCCATGATTTAGTGAACTGTATACCACAGAAGTTGTCATAACAAATCAAAGTCGTGGAAGGCGTATGTAGGTAGGCAAACATTCATTCCCTCATGTTAGAAACTATTCTATTACTAATGAATAGTTTGGCAGATTTGTGATTTTAGATGAAACTCAACTGTGAAAAGTCAGGGCTTCGGCTGGATTCGAACCAGCGACAAGAACACCATGCCTCAACGCGGCAAACGCTCTACCAGCTGAGCTACGAAACTATTCTGCTTTCCCTACAAAAATGCGCAATCATTTTCAAAACAATTACTCCGTTGTAAACCACTTTGCTCACATTGAGAAGTATTCGATCCTACAAATGGTTTGGTACAACCACGTAATGCAGAACGTTAGTGGTGTTCAAGAGCACGATAATCTGATTCATGCACTCCTTATACCTTGGTTAATTATTCATGGGGAAGTCTTCTTGGCACAAGTTCGGGTTGTGAATATAGACCTCTCAGTTGTTTACGTTTGCAAATAGGGATTAAATTAATTATTCCACTGCTCCTTCGTATATGTCACACTCGAGTCTTATTACGCAATTCTTTTCAGGATTCACACGATAAATACTGACTACAGTAAGCCGAGTAAGCTGGTAGTGTGTGCACGTTCAATTATGTGCTTAACAGTTTAGAAGCCGGGTTTGACGTAGTGATTTAACTGAAACGGATTGGATTTATCAGCAATTGCTTGAATAGGAATGGGGGGAAATGGAATCATTAGGTGACCGGGTAACAAGACAGAGAAGCATCTGCTGGCTTTGCCAACAGGAACTAACTTGACCAACAACGGTTGTGACACAACAACCTCTCCTTACCGGAATTGTTATCGTGCTTCTACTATCCTAATACTTAACTTGGTGTCCCGTATGTATTCACACATCGGTTCTGAGTTTGCCTTCATTTCATGTTCGGATGCCAAGCTAAGCTGCTCTACAGATCCGGTCTCTCATTTGATACTGTAGCTTCAACAAAACATTGCTTTAGATTCCGTAAAACAAGTTTCGTAGTGGGCCTTGTGATCGATGGTAAATTTCATCGACCATGATTAAGTCACTTTTGGCGTCTCCATGTTACGTGGGAAACTGACTCATGACCGAATAGCTGCTTCCAGGTCATGACTACTAATACCCTTTTCGCTCTTCTCTGCAGTTCCATTGTTCCAATCTTGATCTCTAATCCAATTTTCAAGTGAATTGTTAAGTATAGCCTATTTTTGCGAACCTTATGACTACGGAGTTCGGACTTGACTGTCGCGAACGGCGTCTCTCCTGTGTGAAATTTGAACGCTCTGAAAGTACTGTCAACGAATGTCGGGTTCACATTATAATATTGCACAAACTTCTTTGTGCCAGTTATGAACAGTTGAGCAATGGATGTATAGATGTGCTTGGTTAACAGTTACCGTTATTGGTTTTCGGTGTAGTGATTCTCCGTTTATGTCACGTTCAAGCAGTTTCCTTGGGCATCTTCATATCCGATACTCAATCGTGTTCAGTCGAGCCATTCAGACGAACTTAGGCGACCGAAATCATCATGCCTTTTTTCTTTTCACGGAATTCAATTGCCGCGGCCTTCATTTGCGTTGATCGTACTGACCAATCACATGCTGGTGTCTAGCACAGCACCTGTTACGCTTACTTCTTTAGGGGTAATGTATTTTATGTGCCGGGTCGGTGGCATTCATCGTTGCCTTATCGATTCCCACTCGTGTTTGCTGTCGTTTCCCCACTTTTTTCATCTTTGGGGAGCGTAATTCAGTCCCCTGCCTTGTCCTAATTTGCAGATTGGACAATCTGTGGCTGCTGGTCAACGGTATGTGAGGCTTGAACTAACCGGCTTCCTTTTCACCCTAGATTGCTTTTTTCTTCTGTATTGACGAACCGATGTCAAAAATGTTGTCGGTATAATCGATTGACCACGTATTTCCAGGGACTTGGATGCGTGTACCATTGTTACTGTTTGAATTATGTTTGTTATGGATTTCGTCTCTTCAAATTTATTCGCTCTCCCAGTTCAACCATCCTTCCTTCGTGCTTATAAATAAAGGTGTTTATCACCGCTTCATCGATATATATGTATATATCACTAATCAATAATTTAGAGATGATTCTACTACATGGTTATGTGTCATGTATTTTTTGTCACCTAGTTGACAAACCGTTACAAATCAGTAGGATGAAACGATTTTTTATACCCATATTTTTTTGTTACTAGAACAACCATAGTTCGTCCTCCTGACGATTAGTTCACCTACTTACATGATAAAAGTCCTACAGAGTTGGAATGACTATCGCTGGAACCCTCGTAACTTTTTTCCTTCATGTGGTGATACGGATGTATTTGAACTTGCTATTCCTCATCCTGTGTTGTCTGCATGTGACATCATAAAACTTTCTTTCTTGTACTCAATGACCATAGTGTGTGACTGCTAGATAGCTGCTGAGAAGAGCTGCACGAAAATTGAAACTTGATTAAGATCGCGCCAGAATACGCCGAGCTGTGCATGGTTAATTACGCAGTTGGAGAACATTGCACTCTCGATTTTCAAACTTTTCGTTTAACCTTCTGACTTCGGATTTTATCGCCTTTTTTCTGATGTAATTAACACACCGAATTGTCCAAGTTTGGTGAAAATCGACTAAACTGTTTCGGCCTTTAAACAAACGACGGACATTTATACCCTTACAGGTATATTCACCACAAAATTTGTCCTTCACTGTTGAAATAGCTATCACAAAATTTCTCGTGATCTTTTTTGTCAGATGGTTTAACCGTGCTGAATTGAGAATTATTCACTTATTCAAGAATGCTTGACAAATCACTGTACAGTACTTGCCTTCTACAGCAGTCATCGTCCGGACCGATTTCTTCTAAAAGTTTTCGCAACCTACGAATGTTTCACTAGTATTCTATTAACTTGCATTCCGGTCGTCACCATCATCATAGACAATAACACCTAAATGTTTCTCACCGATACTTAACTGCCATACAACCACGAAGAAAATAGCTAACCCTGTACAGAAAAGGAGAAGAAAAAAAGACAGAAGGGGAGGGAACTTAACTACCAAAAATAGCTTCCGTTATACTCAAATACTCAACGTTCAATACACCTTGCAAACAAACAACCGAACTGTAGGTGAAAGTAAGGTGTCATCCTTACGGCCTTCAGCGCCCCGCGTCATTAAGTGCACTCACTTCGCAGACAGCTCGGCCAAACAACGACAACATTCACGCCTCTGAGCTCGATTAGTCGCCCTTTCACCTAACGTCTCAAGCCACCGACTCTGTGGGTCGCGAGGATGCCAACCTGAGAGACACATCCGACCCACGGTGACCAACCTCTTGGTAAACGATTTTATTTCTCTGCGCCAGGACATCATTTGTCCACCTCACACCTTACGCCAATCGGTCGAAGCGTCATCAAACAATGCTCGATGTGACAAAAGACTAGCTGGCACCCTTAGTACATGGCCTAAACATCTAAGTCTGTGCAAATGTAGTGACTGAACAAAAGAACTCGTTTGACAATCAGCGCTAAATGCCCGTGTCCTAACCTTCTCGTTGCTTACTTGTTGATGTCACTCGATACGAGCGATCGCTCACAGACACTGTCGAAGAGTACTACGGTCCACCTAATTTCAGCGCTAATGCACAGGTAAGCCACGGTCTCCAAGAGAACTTGAAGTTCATTTGATAGTCGTAGCTGGTCGGTGCGTCAAATAGACGAGCACATCCACAACGCTCAACTCTAAGTCGAATATACACCTCTCAGGGTCAACGTTTCGTGCTGTTTTAGTGTCATAATTTAAGCTGTTCAACTAACCATAAAACGAAGAGCCGAAAACCATCTAAAGAGTTGCTCATGTGAGAGTATTTTCAGAATATCAACCGTGTTTCCTCCTTATGAGTCTGTGATCGTTGCTGTCAATTTTTTTTGTCTCTCCTGGTAAAATCTATCCCTATTCTGTCGCTACTCCATCCGCCCGGGAGTTATATGCGAGTGCTGGCTAGACGCAGTGGTGTGTTCCGGCTAAGCCTTTTCAGTTGCAATCCATCGTCATAATGTGAACGCATGTCATCGAGGTGGCGAACATTTCTACTGCTACCCACTGTGATTTCAATTTTCACGGTGTACATACAGTAGCGTGAACATTGACGTGTTCAGTTCTCTCGTGGTTACGTGCGCATATCGTCTGCATAGAATTGATGCGTGGATTGTTGTTGTTCATGTTGACCTAGCAATATTCTGACTGCTGGTAAGCTACACTTTGTTCGTGGGTCGATAATGTAGACGAACGCACGCGCTTGTTTACATGTGTGCACATATAGTTGTGCACTTCTGACAGACTTTCTAATGACAATAGTCACATAAGACGCAGGTTCCGGCATTTTAAGTCACATGTGAGCTATCCTGAGTTGTGACCGTAACTTGGGGTCGGCTCCGCTGTGATAACTGTAGTCTCGACACAACTCCACTCAAACTGGCTGCGTGTTCCAACTTTACTTGTCGTATGCAGTTGAAACTCTACCACCGTCGCGTACTTGGTTACCAAGTCGGGAAAAGCAGATTTACAGTGGTTTGAGTGGCACCAACTTTCTCTATCAGAAGAAACGTTGCTTTTTTTATAGTACCAGTAGTGTTTAACGACTGTTATTGGGCGACAAGCCTGTTGTTACGTTCCACTACCCTCACTTAAACAATTTGGTTTTGTAAATACGACGCGCGTCCGAGCAAATTGTTTTAATCGCCACCTCTCAAAAACACATTCGGTGTAGCGGCCAAGCGCCATTTTTGATTGACCTGTGCGAATCGACCACAGTTCCACTTGCAGAAGTTTGTACATGAGCTTTAATTGATCGAACTTTCTCCACTTAGTTAACTGCTCCAGCCCAGTAAGCTCAGAACATCTTAAACAGATGAGAGGCTTCAATTCGTCAATTTGGTATGGCCTTTGCACCTACTAGGTGCAAAGTTGACCGGACTCTGTGCTTTCTCTCATCCTTGGGGTTGAGTAGTTCGAAGTGGTCGAGAAGTTTATGCACATTGGTGGTTTTTTCGGCGCTAGTGGAATGTCTTGTGAGATCACAAATCACAAAGCAAACGCTCGGACGGTGTCTGCTAACTTACACCATCTGTGTAGTCGGCATGACCCCAGTGTTTTTGCAAAAGGTCGAGTGTACAATGCCACTGTAGAGGCAGTCCTATCGTAAGGCTCCGAAACCTTATCCATTCGTGCGGAGGATGTTCGTATAGAATCTGTTTTCGTTCATCGATGTCTTCAGAGCATTGGCGGTGTGTGGTGGGAACACCGTGTGAGCAATGACGAAGTTCGCTGACGTGTCTTCGGGATGGGTAAACCCTGTCGACCCTTAAGCATGCTAATCTCGTTCCATAAGCATCGTTGGCTTTGCCACATTCTACGAATGTCAACTCGCCGCTTGTCACATCGCGCCTTGTTCGAGGGTGGTGGGTTAATTTGGAAACGGCATTCTGATGGTCAACGCATGACAGTCACTCTGAAGAATGCTTTAGTAGGACCACGCGGCTTCCTGGTTGAGGTCCAAAAGATACTGAACACCTTTGGTTAAACGCAATGTATACTTTGGCCAAAAATAGAAATCAATGACGCTTTTGTTGCGAGTCTGTATGTTAACCATTGTGGTTTTCTCATCTTATCCTGTTACTTTTTTTCCTTCTTCACTTTGCACGTTACTTTTTTTCATATTGCGGCAGGTTCATGGTTGATTACGTGTTAAATATCCAAAATGTAATTCCTGCCCTTCTTTGTAAGGTCAGATCACGTTTAGTGGTGTACTCAAGTGACTGACAGCTCGCTGTGTGGTTGTCATTTTCCAGATGGTCTCAGTTCCAAGCTCAATCCATTAGAGGTGTCCTGAACTGTCACATTTTATTTCCCCAGCACACGAACTACCCGAATTGCTCACATTCACAGTAGTCTAGCATGGACTGGTCACACCTGGATTTCAATGGTGCCATAATTTGAACCTTCACACTGGTCCTCACGTTTGGGCTTCAAACAAAATTACATGGACATATCTGTACTACCATATCGTGCTAACGTTGCTTGGTATTGGAAACCGATGCATGGTTGTTTGTCGGAGCCTCCTCATGAAGGTAGTGTTCCTGGTAAGTGACACTGGTAACCAAGTCAAGAGTCTTCTCTACGTTCAAAAATGTTATCAGAACTGACAAGACTCATCCGGACGATTTGGGAGAGTGATGCCTATTAACACTCATTCCAGTTTCCAAAAAGAGAGTCCGAAGTCTATGTGACAACCACAGAGGCATCAGTTTGGTTTCAATTGCGTCCAAGTTATTCACTGGCCTTGTTTTACGTCGGCTTACTAAGCCCAGAGAAAGCCAGATACGTGAAGAACAGGCAGGATTTCGATCCGGTGGAGGGTGCATTGATCATATTTTTACCTTGCGACGGATCTTGGAACGTCGGCACTGTTACAGACAGCCGACAGTCGTGATCTATTTGGATCTAAAAGCTGCTTTCGATTCAGTTGCTCGTAAAGTTCTCTGGAACTGTCTCCTTCGCAAGGGAGTACCAGAGAAATACGTGAATCTATTGAGATCACTGCATGCTCACTTTGTAAGCAGGGTGAGAGTTTATGGACAACTGTCTCGAGCGTTCATCACTTCTAGTGATGTTCGTCAGGGGTGTCCGATTTCCCCCTTCCTGTTCGATTTTGTCATGGACGACATTCTGGAGAGTGCCCTTCGCGAATCCAGTGGGCTTGGAGTTGAGCGCCTTCCTGGCGTTAAATTGACCGATCTGGAGTACGCGAACCACATTGTTTCACTTAGCCCCTCTGCCGTAGACATGCAGACCATGCTGGACAGGTTGAGCGATCGAGCTGGTTTGTATGGAATGCGCTTTGCACCTTCAAAGTGCAAAGTGTTGCTTCAAGACTGGGGCATTTCCACTCCTACTTTCTTTATTGCAGGTAATTCGCTTGAGACTGTGGACAGTTTCACATACTTGGGTAGCACTATCTCGTCAGCCTGTAATATTGCTGATGAGATATCAGCAAGAATAGCAAAGGCACGAGTTGCCTTTGCCAAACTGCATCATCTGTGGCGTCGAAAAGACGTCCGGTTGTCACTGAAAGTAAGGGTATATAATGCCTGTGTGCGCTCCATTTTGTTTTATGGTTCGGAAACGTGGCCTGTTCACAAAGAATATATCAACATACTTGCTGTGTTTGACCATCGTTGTCTCCGCCAATTGGCCCATATTAAGTGGACTGATTGTGTGAGCAATGTGGAAGTTCACCGACGCGTATTCCGGAACACTCGAGATGCGCGATCAATTGGTCAACTAATCACAGTACACAACTTGCGATGGTTGGGCCATGTACTTCGTATGTCATCTGATCGTTTACCGTACCGGGCATTATATGCTGAGGCTACCAACAGTTGGCTAAAACCGCGTGGTGGTCGATCAACAACGTGGTCACCAAATATGAAGACCTTGATTTCTCCATTGAGCAAAGTGGGTAGGTGTCGCCTGCCTGGATGGAGTCCTCGTGATCACTCAAACCGCTGGTTAGAGACGCTATCCGAGATGGCGATGTGTCGCAGTCAATGGCGTACTTGTATCCATGCCATTTCTAGTTCTTCCGCTTAGTCTTCTTTTTAGTAACGTTTTCTTCTAGGATATTCCACTCCACTGTTGAGGTGAGCGGCGTCCCGATCCACAGTACCTTTTGGTCAGGCTGATGGCTGTTATGATGATGATGATGATCAAAAATGTGGCCGTTTTAAGGGCGTTTCATTGCGTCTATCGCAAGGGTACATTGTAATCGCTGTACTCGCTCATGTCCGAAGCTTGAATGTTTCTCTCGGCTTTGATTCTGTACTGAAGAAATCATGTAACTCAAGTGTATTCTAGAAGGCATTCATACTAAATGTACACCTTCATAATTGCCACACGATTTTCGGATACCCTTCCTTGACGGACGCGACTTGCTTGGTACTAACCATGAGACCGTTCATTCTCCTTACTACAAAAAGCTTCGTGGTTAGAGGGGTATTGCGCTTGTCTAATGTGAGCCGGTAATAACCTCAACTCCTGATGGCGGAACTACTATTATCACTCACGTTCAAAACCGCTCAGCGGTAACGGCACTCGATTATCGTTTACACGGTTACGGGTTCCAGTTTCGTTTTCGCAACTGCTGTTGTTTCGACTCCGGTAGTTTGGTACGATTCGGCTCAGCCGTGATGTTTACTGTCCCTTGGGAACGAGCACTTTGTTCTATGAAAGCTTGAAAACAGGGCTTAGACACAATAACCATAGTTAGCTTGTTGGGATATTTTGCTTTAGCGGACCGCCTTTTGTGTTACTGCGTTCATCAGTCAGGTTGTCATAACCTGCCGTTGTTAGCGTATCTCATTCTGTTATTTTAATACAGTTTGAGTTTAATCCGACCACAACGCTAAAAATTCTTGCGAACGATAGCCTTGCATAACTCTGTCACCGAGCTCGCTTTGGACTGAACCCGTTAGGCTTAGCTTTTAGGTTTCTCCTTCCATTAAAATCTTGATTCGTTTGCTCTTTTACAGTAACTCAGACATCATTAAGTCTGTCAACATTTTTCGTATACTGTTACAAACATGTTCCAGTCTTAATTAACTCGCTTTACTGCTATATCAGTCCATCTTATTTCGATAACGATAGACCTCCAGATAATCATGTGATATTCTGATACCTTCTTGTAAACGTATGCCACTCGACATCTCATTAGTGTCCCATTTAAAACGAAGGTGTGTGCTTGAGTTCAGACGTCAGTCTATCAGCTACCTTTGTCGAATGGAGTAGACAAAGAATACCTGTGCCTGTTTCAGACCACTGTTATTTGTTAATTTGCCAACACTCTTCCTCTCATATGGCCTCATTCATTCTTAGTTGACCATCGGTCCAACCATTCAATTGTTACGTAGTCAAACTGCCTTTCTCTGCTCTTCATCTAAGTTCATGTACTTCGCCACCCTTGTTGGGCAGTTTTTCCGAATCGTATATAGTTGGCGACAGTCCGTGTCTTAACACATACAACTGTATTATCTACTCATGTAAAATATCTATTATAAAGGGTTTTCCAACGATTGTACATCATTTTTATCTAAGAGCTACTTTTGTGCACCAATATGACATAACCACTTCATACTGATAATGCTTTCGTCAATGTCAGAAGGCTGTCTTTTTGTGTACTCTGTCTAATCTTTATCTCACTCTCACTTTAGTTAACCAATCGATTTATTACTGCATGGAACTCCATCACTAATTGTGCTGTTTATCTGTTATTTTTCCTGATTTGTTGACAAGGGATTTTGGTTTTTATTGTCAGGTCTTTTAGGCATCTGTGACTCTGCATCGGAAATGCCCGTAAATAATTCGTTGATCTTATTGTTGCTCGTAATTTTAAAACGTATGCAAATTTCGCGCCGGGCTTTGTCCGGGTGCGAGGATTCATTTGCTCGCGCACCCAGTCCTGCTTTCAAGCGGTTTTTTTTACCTTGCTCAACTTATATCCAAGTCTGGAATTCTTATTCCCGAATTAACCACCAAGTTCGGGGATTTAAACTGTTACAAAGTGAACACCGCTCACATTTGACCACAGCTTTCGCATTCAGATAAACCTTGCGATTAACCCACGTCGAAAGGAAGCACTGGATCCCAGTTTCGATCTCATTAGAGCTCTTCAGTAGTGCATATCCTCATTCGTACCGGCATTTCTACTGCAATACTGGTGTGTCATGAGATAAGTGTATTAACCACAGCGTCGGTAACGCTACAATAAGCATGATACTGAATAGCACTCTGTTCTCAAAAATACGAGAACCGGAGTACTTCAGTTCGACGTGAACCACCCGGAAGGCTTACTCGAATGCAAAGGATGCGGTCAACTGTTGATGGTGTCTAAAAGTGTATTCAATTGAAACGGTTGTATCGTATGAACGAAGCTCATTAGGACGATTGTTTATTTTTTGCTACTGATGCTAGTATGTGGGAAATCGAGGCCCTATCTTCATGGAAATGTATTGTGAAATTCACGTCCTGACCCTATCATACTTTCCTTATGCATATTGTGTTTTCACCACTACTTCAAGTATCAGTCGAGTATTTCACTGAATTGACGAACTACACTCTACCGTTACTGCAGTGGTTTCTTGGAACAGACTTGTTAAGCCGTAGAGATGTCTGCCAACTACGTTTGTCCAAGTCTGGCCACCAAGTAATGTCTTTGTCAATGCAATTCATTAATCCCGCTTCGGTATATACCTATTCTAACGTACCTTCAAAATAAGATTGTTGACTACTTAGTTAGGTGTCTTGATCACTTAAACGGTTGTATCCCTTGGTATAAACTACCACAAATGTGAACACATCATCGGTATGTACTAACGCATAACTGTCCTACAACTACTGAGAGAGCAAGCGATGACTTATATTACAGAAGTTGAGAAGCTGGTGAGGCCTAGGTAAAAGAAAGGCCTATATCCAAATTCAATAATTTGGTATCTAGACGTGTACACTTTGCAAGCACCTCTTTTCCCCCAGACGGTTACGACTTTTTTGTTAACGAAACCCAGGTGAAGGTTTTGTAGGTCCTTGTCTCATTGAATCGCATTCTACTCTCTTCAGAGTTCGGCTATGAACAACCTTATGAGAAGATGGTTGGTTGTAGATAGACGTATATTCGATTGCCATATATTGAGTTACGAACTGATTGTACACTAGTTTTTTTAATTAGAGACGGTTGTGGCACTTTATAAGTTGGTCCAACAGACTTTGACTAATAGAGTTCACATTGGAATTGGTAGTTCATAGTTGTACTTCCGTGTTCTACTTTTCTGTTGTTGCCATAATCACTCTAGGTGGATCACAGTTACGAGTACCTATTGATCAAAGGGCATGTATGCAACTGTCATGTCCTTCTGGCGCAAACAAGATTGTCGTTCACCTCTGTCACCCTTATCACATAGTAGTAACGGTGACCGATCGACCGTGTAAGTCGCAGAACGTGTAATCTCATCTCTGCTGTCTG
Organism: Paragonimus heterotremus; assembly: GCA_013368495.1. Classification (NCBI taxonomy): domain Eukaryota; kingdom Metazoa; phylum Platyhelminthes; class Trematoda; order Plagiorchiida; family Troglotrematidae; genus Paragonimus; species Paragonimus heterotremus. The sequence continues at coordinate 41,493 of LUCH01017248.1, forward strand.
ACAAGTGCATTGTCTGTTGTGCTTGTATCCGCCTCAATTACAACTACCGGCGTGTGTTATTTTGTGATCGGGATCAAAGTGTGCATGGGAGAAAAACTAAGCGTCTAGTTGCTCACTTTGTAACTGCCGCTTATCGTGACATACATAAGAACAGAAAAGTACTCTGTGTCGAGTACGTGTGGCTTTCTGTTTACCTCTGTGACAGTGCGTACGTGTTGCCTGCGAATAAACTTTATTTGTACGTTTGCTGCATCAGTGAATGATGCCAATGCCGCGTGTGTTCAACTAAGTAATATGACAAGGTTTATCCTTCTGAAAGATTTGTTACAAGCGGGTGTTACAAGTTTGCTGAAAAACTGTCACAGTCGTGCTCATTTATTGTGCCTAACGATTGTTCCGTACTGTTTGCATTGCCTAGAGTTAGACAAATTTCAAAAATGCTTATAGAGCATAGCTGTTTTTATGGTAGTGACAGAACATGAATATGAGAGAGGCTCACAAACTGTTGAATCGCATAACAACGTTTCTTATGTTCCGTGAAAGCTACTTTGATTCTCACATGTCTTGTGATTGAGGATTCAGTGAAAAGTTCTCATTGGTGAATGGTGATGTGTGTGGAATCTCTATTGGTTGCCTCGCCCACTTTTACTTATGTAAAGTAGCTGTTCTGTTTTGAAAGTTCTTCCAGTCTTGTGACGTGTTCATATTGTGGTGCACTGTCAGGTAGGAGGTGTGGGTATTCCAACTCTTGGCGGAATACCCACACCTCTTGCCTGGCAGCCAACCACAATATTACGTTTATCCGACGATCTTCCTTTCAAATATTACATAAGGTTCTGTTTTTACCTCGCTAGGTTGAACAAATGAATTGGCCATCTTCCAATTTATAGTGTCTTCAAGTTGAGACGCTGGCGCAGTGTTTGTTTGTCACTTAGACGTGAAGTACTCTGGGAACTGGACGTGTGTTATCGCTCATTGAACATTGCAGTTGCTTGGTCATTCTACCAATAGCCTTGACATAAACTCTTCATCGTGTGCCTGGCGCTTTTTTCTGCGTCTGTTCTGTCTATCTCAAATTACATGACTAGACGAATTGACCTATTTGGGAAAGATGATTATTTTAGCATTTCAACAGATGCAAGTGAAACATTACCAGAACATAACTGGCGGGAAGTGTTGTCACTGCCGAAAATACGTTCGGTAGATGTGTTGTGGTGCCTCAAGAAATGGGTAGAAATATGTTGTGCTAATCATTGACAGATGGTGAACTTTGCTGTTTCTCATATTTGTGTACACAATCCATTTTCCGGAAAATCTTTTCAGATACAATTTTGTTTTCTAGTAACGTTTGTCGCGGGAACTAATTACTTCCGATTTGATGTTAAGAGGAATACTGCCAAAAAACGGGAGTAGTGTAATTTTTCTATGAAATATATCTATGTGGATGCGTAGTTTTCTGAATGAAGCTCATTGGATTGCCATTGTGTGTCACTGCGGCTTTCAAATTATGTATAGTATAAGTCTTCATGCTCAACTATTGTACAAAGGTTCCTCTCGTTTTGCTTAATGCATCGTCTACGGTAATTTTTTTGTATGCTTTTCTTCAAAACAAACCGTATCTGTGGAAGAAATACTTCCGTTCAAATAACACTTTCATAAGGCGAGAAGTTTTTTGCATTAGCTATCTCCACCGCATAATCATACCTTCCAGAATCGTACAGAAACATTCTTGGGGGCCTGAACTGAATCGAATTCCTCCAGGTAGAAACAGCACACCAGTCATGTTGGTTGCTAACTACCCTCAGAGCAGACAACCAATTTTGTGAGCGAGCTCCATATATCGCCCAGTTAAGCTAATGTTTCCTCTACCCGACTAGGAAACCCAGTATATGACTTGAATAGCTCCCAGTTTAGTTCCTTAATCTATCCCAAATCAATGTCCATTAACTTGAATATCTGTACGGCGCCCCCTAGCCATTACGTTTTGCAAATGTGGATGTGTAAATGATATAAATGTTTTCCTTTTCGAGCCTGACTACCTGAAACTATTGTTGCAACACGAAGTAGCATCCGTTCAACGAAAAAGCAGGAGGATGCAAACTAAGATGGGAGAATTTTCTGGGACTCCTATAAACAATGGCTAACCAAATGACATTGTCTTCTTTCTACAACCCTTGTTAATCTGGTCCTGAACACAATTGAAACAGAGGTTTTAATGCTTTTCTCTTAGTTGACAGCACCTAGATTCGAATCCGTGTTAGTTGGCTCTCGTTTTGAGTTGGGCAGACTGACAGTATTATATCGTATGTGTAAATCAAACTGTTGCACACCAACAACTATTCGATGGTGTAACGCTAAGCGCCACATAGGGATTATTTCGGACTGTGACCCTTCATTGTTGTAGGATGATTGCATGAATTTTGCAACAAGTTATAAGCTAAGGTCATTCATTTGTACGCTTACTTTTAAACAGTACACCGTATTTTGCTATATCATGAACAGCTTTTATGAGACCCAGTAATCAATCAAACGTGTGACTGTTTTTGTTTTTCTGACAAATTGATTGTCTTGTCCCATTTGCATCGGACGGATTTCGTTGGATAAAACGTCTCCCTTTTTAAGAAGGAAACACTTTCGCTCACCCTCGACTGCTGTATGAGGTTCTGCACTGTCTCTAATTCATTTTCGACTACAATCATTCCAATCACAGCTGTGAATTGTTTGTAAAAGTGTTTAGTTCCAATTTTTAGGTAGCCACCTCCGCTACACATGCATAGGGTTAGTGTTTTGTAATTAGTCTAAACTACGAATTAGGGTATCTGTTAGGTGTTCATTCTTTTGTAAACCCTCCTAAACGATACGCTGGTTCGTCCTTGCTATCGTGGTTCGCTTGACAGAATTCAGATCCTCGTCCCGGTAATAATCAACTCGAAAATCTCGGTCCCGAAAAGTACTACGACCGCCCATGTTTTCGCTCCCAGGGCAAGCCAAAAGACGCGTGCAAAAAATGAGCTTTGTTCCGCCCCAAAACGTGTGCGACGAGGGCGACAAATACAAAGTATTTATAGGGCGCGTAATGACCAAGCGTTCCCAAAACATCAAAGAGAACAGTTACCGGAAAAAAGAGTCAGGGTTACTAATGCGCATAGCGGCATAAAAAGTCGGACGGGTAAAAACTAGCCAAGGCCACCCTACCGGCCCCTCTGAGCAGGTCCGCTAACTAGGACAAAGTCAATCGTTTTTTTCTCTCTCCCGGCGGAGGCGCCTTGGGACGGTAACAGAGTGGGCACCCTAACAGATTCAGTTCCTGAATTTTAATAAATCCAACGCGTCAGATGAATGAATGAGTTGCGGTTTACGTTTTCAGTCTGGCATAACAAGCTGACGACCTGATATTACTTTGAGGTTACAACCATTTTCAAATATCACCTTTCCACTGATGACTTTCTGATGTGCATTTTTGGGTTATCTGTAATGTATTTTTTCATTATAATCTAGCGCTTTTGGTCATTAAAAATGAATCTCGTGAAATCGTACATCAATAAACATCAAGATTTAGCAAGTTTTCTCACAGATTTGATGGTGTCTGATTCGATGGCGCTCGCAATATCACCAGCATTTACAGATTCTTGTTGACTTTCACGTGGTTTATCGTTACTACTATGATGTGAACTAGATTGACTACCTTCTACATGTTACCGGTCCTCTACTATATACACAATCAATAAATGCTTGTATGAAGTCCCAACTGCCTCATGCCATTTCTTCTTTTTTTTCGACTGGAACCCAACGAAACGGTTTTTGCGTTTATGGTGTCCACAAATGAATTTATATAAAATGGCTGGAAAACTACGGTTGATGTGAAAATTGCATGCGCAGGACTACGGACACAGACGTAGACGTGTTAATTCTTGTCAGGCCCCCTTTACGGCTTCCAACCCTTACCTCTAGTTGTGCGTAGGTGTTTCACACGATCCATACACGCTGTCTTAGTCTAGTTAGTGTGGTCTCGGTTACACCAGTTTAAATGTGTCCATCTAGTTTGAACGGTCGTTGTCAATACTGTTAGGCTACCTTGAGATCCGTTTATCAGGCCCGTTTAATCATAAGATGAACGAGTCAATCGTCTGATGTTCCATCTATCGCTCACATTGCTTCGGAATTTCCGAACAACGCTGTGGGTCGCAGCTCCAGCTATATCTGACAGCTTGTGAAACTAATCGCTACTATTCTGACGCGAATCTGTCGAATTCTCAGACAGAAAGTGCTCATATTCCTCTGCATTACACCCCGAGTCACTGTGGTTGCTGATGACAGCTTTGCCCATTACTATGACCATGTGATTTTTTTGGTTTACGTCATTAACCCCCGTAATTACGATTATTTTCATTTTTTAACTGTCAGCCATTTTGTAACTTTGTGTTCTCTTTCTCGTTTGTCCCGATCTGAACAGCTATTTAGCAGTTAGACGACAAAAGGTCTCTACCCACTGTGGCGCTCAACATCCAACGACAAGTGAGTTCTTATTTGTTTACTTTGTTATCCACGTACATCATTTGATCGTCCCCCCCTCTTTTCCTTCCAATTCGGTTGACCTGTTGCCATTTTTTGATTGGATGACCAATTGCATAATATCATCTGTTCGTCGGTTACAATTGAACTTGTCCGTTTTCCATCAGGATGATCATTCGTGTATGTATGATGAGTCGTACTGGACTGTCTCAAGGTTAATCGTGCCGGTGAAATCATTCGTGTCTTCCACTCAGTAGACGAACGTGACTGTTGTGTGAACTGTCGATGTTTTCAAGTAGCCTACATTCCCAAAGTAGAATGTATTACAAACCCATTCTATCCATCGATAGTTCAGCGAAGTATCTGTGTGTCTGCCGATTAGGGTTGTAGAGTTTTTCCTGACATATTTTTGCTCACACATGTGTGGGATTAGACAGCACACTGCGGTATTTGTTTCTTTTTGTTAAGTCACTGATTAAAGGTGACCTGCTACTATCTCATGCCTTAGATCCATTCCGTTCAGTGATTATCTCTTCTCCGTCACGTTGTACTTCATTTTGACTGATTGCTAGTATTGAGCGTTGGTCAAAGGTACTTGTTTGAGGACTGTTTTGACTGTAGAACCCACTGCTCCACAATCTGCGTCTTTCACTTCATTGTAACCGCAAATGAGTAAACAGGGAGTTCAGTTATTTCGGTGTTCAACCAATCTACTTTCTGTTCGCACTCGTGAACCACACTTCGACCCTTCTCGTGTGGTATCATTATAAGGCATGTCGAAGCAACTAGTCGCTTCCTCTTGTCTGCTGTTCAGGTAATTTGTTCATTCGATTGTGAGACACCGTGGGTGTTTCCAGAACGCCTGTAACTCAGCACCTAACTAAAGAGCGCAAACGTCGGAATGTACCGTGTCAAATCCTTTTGGCCTCCTGCGCACACCATACTGATCCAGCCTTGCATCACTCAACACTGCCCTTGTACTGTTTGCCTGGTTACTCAGGTCCTGATTTATCAACCTATCACATCCGTCAGACATACAAACCAGAGAATGTCGAAATGTGGCTTCCTTCTCACTCATTCATCGATCATTTTACCTGCTTGTCTATCATATCGATCTTTGTCTTCGTAACAGATATCTGTCTTTCTTTATGACAATAATTTACTACTGCACAGTCCGGTAAATTATCTGAGTGACTGGCGTTCAAGTTAGGGCCGTTGTGCGTGCGTGTATGCATGCGCGCACACATAATGTATTGTGACCTGAAATTTTGCATATTTTTCACACCACCTGTTCAATTTACAATCAACGTTAATCGTTGCCTATTGTTTCATATAACCCGTGCTCTACTTCTAAGCCATGTGATAGTTTTCTAGTCGACTTCAGGTGAAAACCAACTCAGTCGTAGTTCTCTAGGTTGAATGTTTGAAGCCATCCTCTCTCTCTCTCTTGGGTGTCCGAACTCGACCTCGTTATGATTTTAAACCGATCTAGGCAGTGTGCGTCAATCTGTTTTTTCTGATGAAACCCATTGTATATCGTTTGTTTTCGAGAACAGATTACACGAACTTCATTCGGAAAGAAATTATCACCTTAACAAAAAGGCAAGAAGAGGGAAGTATCAAAATGGCTGGCCCTTAATTGTATCGTCGAGTAGCCAGTGCAAACAAATGAAGTGTCTCTTCCAGTATTGAACCGTTTTCTAAGAGTTCGGCCTGTTAACCTGGCTCCAGTCAAATCATCGCATAAGCTGCGTCGTTTCATTTTACTACATTTGACAGAGTGAGAACGAGATCTCTGTTTTTGCTAAACCCGTTTCGACTGTCCAATTCATACATTCCGTCATGTGAGGTCCTTAGTCCTCTCCTTTGTGCACTTGTATTTCGTCTAATTGATATCATTAGTAATTTCTATCTCTTTTGGCAGCATACCAAACCACGATGCCCTCCGATCATGGTTCGATCTCGAGTTCCACTTCACCAGCATCAAACATAATGACCGTCTCATCCGTGCATCACAGTCGCGGTATGTTGAGTGTTGGTTACGTTTAGTCATGCAGCCAGTTTGTATCTTGTGATTGACCAGTTTATACGATTTCGCTTGACACCTTGGACGGTTGGTATTCGTGTGTGTGTGTGTGTGTGTGTGTGTGTGTGTGTGTATGCGAAAGACTGAGCTTTATTATGGCTAGTTAGCAAGTGAGTTGACACCCTATACGGGCCTTTCGAAATGGACCATTAATCCAGATGAAATTCGAAGCACTAACTCTTGTGTTTTGATCAATACTCCTGTCTACTCGAATATCAGTCCAACGCAGGTTTTCTATACATAGACAATCGATTTTCGTTTTTTCTTATCTTCTTCACCCTTCGGATTGTTTGTTGGCACCAGCTACTCACTGATCACGTGAGTATCAATGTTTTTTGTGATACCCGTCCACAAATCTTTACTTATTTGTTGTGTCTACTGTTTTGGAGTGCATTCTGGCGGATGCATCAACAGGTCAGATTTGATCCTGAGGATTTTCCAATGCAATTTGCCCACGCGTGCTGTTTATTTTCTGGTCATTGAACAAATCCATATGGCTGATGATATTGCCAGTCATTATCAATAAGTCAATAAAATGTAATTGGTTCAGAAGAAGGTTATACACCTGTATGATAAAGAAGATAACGTAAATGGAGTCCCAGTATGAAAGCAGTGTGATACAAAATCGTGTGACTATCTTCGTCCAGCTGGTTCTGTCCTAATACACTCTTCCACTGTCGCGCTGAATGTCTGCTATCAGTCATGAGGTCTTGTGTCCAATGCTTGTCTATCTCAATTGCTATTGTTTTACAAGTTTCAGCGGTATACAGCTGATAATGCTCTGGGGTGATATAAGTTCTCATCTGTCTCAATCTGGGGGATATTGCATTCCACGAGCAGTTCTGTTTGAACTCTTCAGTTAGGTAAGACTGAGATCGACACTGCCTTCCGTCCCATCGATCACCCTGTTACGTGGCGTGAGTTTCGAGCATCATTTTTGTAAGTACCGGTTGAGGGGAATTATTAGTCGATGGGAACACTCTCGTTAAAGAGCTTACATGTTTTTTCTGCTTCGCTAAATGCGTTTCTTCTTGAGTAGGAGAACAGTTTCTCTTCGAATTCATTCAGTATGAATGCGACACGGTGAATAAAACGACTTCACTCTACCAAAATGGTTGACGCGGCCACATCTTCACAGTTTATAGTGAGGTTGCATTGAAACTCAACATATTAAAATATCACAGGCCCTTTAAAAGTAGGTCTACCATCGGGTTACCTTTGCTTCCAGACCGTTGTGATGATTACACAACCAATACACAATTATGACAGATCATTCCGCTAGGATTAAAACAGAAGAAAACAAACGGACAGGCGTCACGCCACCGAATACTTGATGTCGTGCAATAGTGTGACTACGCACAGGTTGAACTACTGTCAGTCGACCCAGGTCTAAACAAAAACCTATCAGCAAAGGCCCAAATTTAGGTGCTTTTGATCGATAGGACAACACTGTAATCACTGTTTTGTTTGCTCCCAGGCCCGAAGTTGTATGGAGAAATATATTATCTTAGAGGTTGTCATCCAGTGAGTTAATGTTTTTACCAGCCCCAAAAATTGGTCGGGTGTAGGCTATTTATTTATGCTCATCAGTGAACTGGTATTTGGTTCTCGTTACAACTACTACACTTGAGTCATTACACGCAGGTTCCCAGGCCTCAAAATGAGAGCACAAATATCATTTGTGCTCTCATTCGCCCGTGGTCAAGCCTGACTGACATCACTCACATTCCCCAACGATCATTCGGCTGGTATTGGTTTAGCATGAGCTACGGACCAAAACCACCACTCTACAGACTTTTCATTAGGTCCCTTTGTTGAGTATAGCTCATATTTTAGTTTGTTTGGACGTTGTATAAAGATCGCTTACGGCCGGGTTTGTGTTGTTTGGTGATCCACCCCGAGGTCAATGCGCAACCACTCTGGGTTTTGCCCAAAATGACTGTGATATTGCTTCTTACCAGTGACCTAACTTAACTCAATCTCAGTGGGTATTTCCGTTATGGTTTCTGGAAGTTTGTTCTTTCAATGAAGGTATCTAATGCAAAATTTGGATAGAAATATTTCCTCCCCTTGAGGACATGATATTTTCCGTTGCGTATAAAATGTTTAATATTTCAATGCAAAATATATTTGATAGCCACCTCGTATAGGGAGTTGGAGGTGGACCTTTTTATCAGAACAGTCACGTGGAGGATGGCAGTGAGCCCCGAGAGATTGCGTGATATTGAGCTAACATTTCCAACGACCGTTTTGGGTTATCACGTTATTCCCTGTCTGCGGGAACCCAAGGTTTTCACACCACATGACACGCTATTTTCTTTTGATTGTTCGTGATCTTGATAAAAATTTTCGATCAATCGACAGACGAACTACCTGGCTCAGAGATCTCTAATCGCACGGTTTTTAATTGAATTACAGGTGACGAATCTAAGATTTTTCTGATATCGCTGTGAAACGGCCGCCTCGTTTACTCCATCATGCTAGCTGGTAAACAGTTCCAACGAATCTCGACAGATCTGTTCACATTCACCTCCAGCGACAGCCGAACTATTGACACTTGTAGCTGACCGCGGATTCTGTTTACCCTTATTCCGACAGTATCGTAGTGGTTTTTAAAATCGTCACATGAGTGAATTTTAAAGAGTACTAAGTTCATCCCAGTAGTGTGTTTAAGCCCACTAACATCGATTTGGTTTATAACCAGACTGCCCGCGTTATCAGTTTGTAGTAGACTTTGGTCGTTATTGTGAAAAAACGACACGATAATGAGTAAACTATTATACATTCCGTATTTCGTAACGCTCATTCTCAAACCGACACTTCACCGTTAGCGATCTCATCGTTGTTTTTACTCATCAGGTGAAGATGGCCTGACCGCGATTCGAACGGGCAATCCCGTTGTTTCCGGTTGAACGTCCTTCACATTTCATCGCGGCTGTCGCATTCAGATACACTTTCCAACCAGCCTCTTTCAAAAAGACGCACTACATTGGAGTTTCACTCTCATTAGAACTCGTCAGTAGTGCATATCCTTGCCGTGACCGGGATTAGAACTCCGACCACGCTTCAATGAGGCGACTATGTTGACCACTACGCCATTGACCTCACATTAGGCACGTCCGAATTATCACACGTGTATGCTCAATCACTTTTGCCTGTGAGTAATGATCAGGGAGGAACTATTGTATGAGGTCAATGGCGCAGTGGTCAACACGATTGCTTTATGAGAGCGTGATCGGAGTTCTAGTCCGGGCAGTGGCAAGGATATGCAATACTGACGAGCTCTAATGAGAGCGAAACTCTAGTCTAGTGCTTCTTTTCGAAAGGGACCGACTGAAAAGTCTATGGAAATGCGACAGCTGCTATCAGTTGTGTGTGATGTTCAATCTGTATAAAAACCAAATCCCCTTCTACTCATCAGTAACATGAAATCGTCGACATTTTCGCACCATAGATGTGAAAAATCGATTTTTACTTGCTGATTTCAACTAATAGACATGGTGCTCTCCATTGTCTTGTCCCAGTCGGGCAGTTCGTTTGATTACACGAGTATAAGGGCAACTCGCATTAGTATAATTGACAACTCTCATTAAATTGACCATCATCGCCATAGTCATCAATAGGTCAGCTTAACTTGAGGATTTTCATTAGTGACCGATCTGTTGGTTGCATCGTAGTTTTTATTCATATATCTTCCTCAGCATTTTTCAAGACTACCGCGCATCTCACATTTTTCTTCCCATTTATCAGATCTCCCGGATATTACCGACAATATCCAACAGAAAACGAAACTCCAGCACACGAATAGTATCGGATCTGGTGATTTTCGGACAGACCGCGACGCCTGCAAGATTGTCAATGTGTATGCTTCCTCCGATGATGCTGTTTCTGTGTAAGTGTTCTCTACGGTTGAATCGTTCACTCATGTCCTTACTATCTTCTGTCATATCTCCCCCTGAACAATTCCATGTGGAAAGTATAGACATAGTGAATTTTTTTTTATTACCCTCATACAATAAGCTGGCATCGCTCCATATTGGGTGGTCAACCCCGTTCATTTTTGGAACCTTCCCATCTTCTTCTTAACCAAATTACACTGGTGTCAACCGTTTATCCATTTAACTTGATATAAACCTCCAGCATGAAACCGTTGCTCATTGCTGACAGATTTCATCCTTGTTTCTAGTCCTCAGATGGAGGCGATAACCTGAGCAAGATTAAAAACAACAGCTTTAATGCGACAAACTTTTGTTTCTGCTTGTGATGCAAGAAACGATGTAATGCCGACTGTCGTGTGGATAGACCACATCCTTCTTCATAAAACTTTATTCATCTAGTAGTATTATGTTAAAACAAATGGTTATGGACTAACAACTGGACAGCAGCAAATCTTCCAACGGATAGTTAGTGAATTCGTTGCACGCACTACTTTTGATTGGATTTACGAACGCAATCATAACAGTGTGGATCTTATACAGTGTATGTATAAATTGATTTACTAGGAGAGCTGTTAGAACCACATATAATAAGATTTTTTTGACAAAATGAGTACGTGATTCCATGCAGCGTGTGTACGTAAATATACGCGTACGTAGAAATAGTTGTGCACTGAAACCATCGTTATCTGCTGGACTTATCGGAATGGAATGCTTCGCTTTGCGTCATATTGATTGACTGGTAAATTGCAGTCACAAACCCATCTCGCTTATGCAAAATTGTTTTTCGTCTTGGGTAAACACTTGTGCAATCCTTGCGTGATTTCTAATACACTCACCTGTTTGCTTACATCGTTTTCTTGATGTAATTATTAACTAGACGACTTTCAAACTTGCCTACTACGGTTGCTAAGACCATAACTTGCTTCTGATACCCCTTTAATAGCTTTCTAGAAACCATGGCCCCCACCATATGCTACTGTCAGCATGTGCATCTTCTCATTGAAACCGAATTTTGTGAACTTCTTGATGTCATATGACAGATGCCTTCTGCAGCACTAATCTAACAAATGTGTTGAACGTTCTGTGCAATCCAACGAACATTGACGGTGTAGCACTTTGTGGTAAAATGTAACATAAAATATCTGCCATCATGTGAGTGGCTTATATGGCCGTCTTTTCAACCATAGCCTGCCGAAGCCACGTGTTATCACTTTCCGATTTCAGACGTGGACTTTGTGCTATTCTCTGTACTTTTGTGGCAAATAGCCGTGTGTGCACGCCGTAACTTGCATTTGTTTGACAGTTTCACTCACCGCCCTACGACGGTGTCACACAAAGCGTGTACTTTTGTGATCGGTCGGATAAACTGAATTGAGTGCTGTTGTGTTTCTGTGTGGCTACAGGAAAATACCTAAAGTGGCTGGAAATTTACGTTTTTAAGTAAGCAAATCAAACCACAGAATTATCAGTTTTTGGATATTTCCTGAACTGCAATTGGGCCTTGAATCTACAGAATGCGGGGCTCGACAGTTATGATGGTTAATTAGATCGAAGCCGTTTATGATAGCTTTTTTTCGATTCAGCTCTTTTCAGGAGTCAATTAGGACAGTAATCAGATGAACTCATGAGTTAGGAATATTTTCCAGCCACCCGAATAGTGTTCCAGTGCTAACTACCTGAACTCTCTTGAACTGTTGGTCACCTTGCTTGACCTCTGTGCCAGTGGGCCACAGACATCTGGACCCATAAGTCTCGGTTTAAACCTCACACACGGCGGTTGGTGTATCCGCCTGCCACAGAGTAGTGTCGATTGATATAGATCACTCTTAACTCCACTAGTTTTTCAAGGCACCCGTAGATCTATCCATATGTCGAGTGCTATTTAGGTGAATAAAGGAAGCTAACTAATATGCTTCATCGCCATTAGAGGCATCCACCCATCAATTTTTCGCTCTGGTGCTTAACTGCTGTGCAACCATGAGCCCTAACTTGGAAGGAAAGTGAAAGAGAGGGAATCTACTTACTACAAACAACTGCCTATACGTAAACAGTCAACATCAAGGTGCCTACATCCTGTAACTAACCAGCCGAGCTATAAGTGGAATTGAGGCGTCATTACCGAAACATCTTACGGCTCTCACCATCCAACATTCACGAATCTGATTTCAGTTGACCGTTATCTCATCTACGACCCCCCAGCCACTGACTCTGAGTCACTAGTGACCCAACCATAGATACGAACCCGACCCAACTCTAGATCATGATCCGATTGAGTTGTTCATTCTTGAATGGCGAATCTCGTAAAGGGCATAGAGAGAAGATAGAAAAATGTTGTCAGTACCATGGGAGCAGTAACTAATTATGAAGGCGTGACTTTTCAAAACTGATTTTTTTTCCTGAATAAGTTGTGATTGAAAAAAACAATGCTTGTTCACTTACACTTCAAAGCGATCTTTGTCTGTCTATTCTGTGTTAATCTTGTCGGTTTGATGTTCATTTGCTAATCCGCATAACATCTGTAAGACCGTCTTACCATCATCAGTCGTCTAGCAGCATGGTTATGACCTACCCTTTCTTTTCTGGATCTATTAGACACACCGTCTCTAATACATGAACTTTTCAAAAGATGGAATACATCAAAATATCGAATCGGTTAGCTCGAAAAGATTTAACAAGTGATACGTGAACGTGCGTTTCATATTGCACTGTTTCTCGTTTTGCTCGCAGTCTTCTTAGCGTCTTGAAAAATGATATGGCGACTTGTTACGTTACAGGTTTTAGGCTACCATCTCGCATGGCTCGTATTTCGTCCATTTTTGAACTGCGGCTGATCATTTTACTATATGGAATTTTTATCACCCAAAAAGATCAGCTCAGCCAGTTGAAGCTAGTATAGTCGTAGGTGTGTGTCGATTGGCCTCATCGTTTGGCGTGACTACAAACGTAGCGGTGTTCTTTTTGAGTGTGTATGTCTGAGGGAGAGAGTACATGTGATTAGGCAAGCCGAGTTTTATTCAAATTCGTCTAGTGAATTGAATCAATCGTATTGGTTTTTTGTAATGTGCTTGCCCTCGAATAAATGCATTCATTATCCTATGGATGCAGATGTGATTTGTACGTTTAATCGTCCTTACCGTCCTTTGTTTTTGGTTCATTGGTCCCACTTAATCGAATTCTGAGACAATTTGATTCCAGTTTACTAGTGATTATACAGTCTACTAGACCGGTGTTGAACTGTGGTCAGCTCGAAAGTGTTTTCAATCTGTTTGGTCATTGTGGTATTTCAGAACCCTTACTGGCGATTAGTACTGACCCTCAAAGTCTATTGAGAAATGTTAGTTATTTATTTGAACACATCAGACAGTTAATCAACATTCTTGACTAGCTGTGGGAATTTACAAGTCCCGGAAGTGATGATTACAGACGAAATAGCTGCATGTGTAAACGTTCTACCAATCAGAAGGGATTGCACGTGACTGAATGTGCCGGACGGATAACTGATGAAGAAATGTTTTGGGTTGTTTATTCAACTGTACACTAGGTTTTTTGAAACACTCCAGAGTTTAGTGAAGCAGCAAGTTGTCGGGTTCGACTGGATCAAATTACCAGCCATCATCTACAAACGCAATATCTCTCGTCTGAAGGAAACAACTTCCCCTGTCTCCTTAACCTGGGAACGCATTTCTTATAAGACACGTTGAGTTCATAGTTCACACGAACTGATAATTGCCGTAATGTAACAGTTGCTGTAAGTGGTAGATCGCTAACAAACACAACGTTTTATTTTTCAACTACCGCACCATTATTTTGATAAATTAACTCTCTGTTGTCTGGCAGATAGATGAATGGCGGTATGGTTAACATTAACTGTGGACTTCCTAGCTAGTCACGATCAATATGGCAAACAATGAGTTCACAATAATCACGTTTCATTTTATGGTTAACGGATTGTGTTGGTCATTAAAACCATGAAACTGCTTGCTGTTAATTTCTCTGTGATTGACGATCTTTTCGAGTGGCGAATTAAGAGTAAGCCACTGTATGTTCGTATCAGGAGCTGGGATTATTTCACACACTCTTAAGTTAGCTTTTTTGTGGTAGTTGATCGTTTCATGCATTATAGGTGCTGTTTTATTGTACATAGCTTACTGTGGACTGCTCCTCGGGGTCGTGCAAACACAAATAGCATAATCAAGCTGTTCATCTAAACCACAGTGTTTAAACATACGATATCTTTAATTCGTCATTACACATTCTTGTCTTGTAGGCTGAACTCGATCACTCACTCTGGAGTCTGCTTACAAACTGACAGGCATTCATCACGAGCCTTAAGGAGACTGAGTAGTTTCTACAAACAGCAGGTATCTGAACAACTACGCTCGCCTATCGATCATAGGTTCGATTCCTCTGCATGTTTCGTATTGAGGATTTTATCTAGGGCTTTATACATCCGTCTGTCATTTTTTTCTGTTGGTCACTGAAACCAACTGCTCACACATATCATATAATTCGGGTCGAAGTGGATTAGAACTGAAGCAAACTTGTCCATAACTAATCCCACAGAGAAGAATTTGATGAAAGGTAGGGCTAGCAGAAGTGTCCAGAGTTCCGTTTAATACGGTAACTTGTAGATGTGGTGAGTTTATCAAATAAGACACGGTTGTGTATACCAAGGAAACAGGGTTTGCAACCTAGTGTTAGTCACACAGTGTTCTTTTTTTTTGTTATGTCCTAACCCTTGGGGATATTTGACGATAATCGGAATTTCTATACACACAGGGGCTGAATATCCTAGGTCTTCTTAACGTACAGCTTTTTTACGCGTTTTCCGGATTTTCTTCTCTGAATAGTCTCGATCGCTCTGTTTGGCGAACCACTGGGTTAGCATGAGCCACCGAAAATAGGAGAACCCTAAGACGGTTTAAATAACCAATAAGCCGTGTATGAATGCATGTTGAATCACAGTTTTAGAACCATTGTGATGATATGAAGGAGATTTTTACTGGACGAACATAAACTACCGTTTTTCAACTTCATTGACAAATCTCTCTTGAGTATCAAATCGAGGGGAAATGATGCGCCGCTTATAGTATAAACATCCGAATAGTTTGTGGAAAAGATATTCATCAAGCAAATGCAGTATGTGGTGGATGAAAGTAGTGAAGGGACATTTCGTGTGAAAATGTATCACGAACTACAGTATTGAGACGAAACGACTTTAATTAGGTCACAAAATACGTACCGCTGTTTCCAAACAAACACTTGGAAACCACTTGTAAGGCTATCACAACAGGAGAATAATTTAACTAACCAGTGAGAGATTTTTACATGGAGGAAAGTATCTAAATGTCAAAGTGTGTGGAAACGTTTTACTAGCGTACTGATGAAGGTAAGGTTTTCTATTTTGATGTGAACCGTCTTAACTGAATATATATATATATATATATATATATATATATGTTTCAGCTCCGTCGACCGATCGGTCGTAAGACACGTGCGACACAAGTGCACAGCATCTGCTTTATTCCTGGTACACATAGTATGGCGACAGCTCACTGCACCGGGGACAGGCAGTGGGACTTTCAATTAAACTAGTAGCTTGTTGCATTGAAAATATATGATGCTGCAATACCCAGAAGTGACCTGAGAGGTTATCTAACAGTTTAGTGTGTTAATTAATCGTTCTTTCTACCTTATGAGTCGTTTTTCTGAGCACAGAGCCATGACGATGCCATTAAATAGGCCTGATATCCAAACCTTAGATGACAGTCAGCTTCTTTTTCTCAAGTAAAGACCCGAAAGCTCATTTTAGGTATGATCCGTTTGTTGCTGGCTTTTTGTTGTTTTGATGTAGCCTGTCTGTCTTTTAAATCAGTCACTCTCAGTTCCCTGTTCGGATTCATCGTTCAGATCACCCGGGCAACAAGCGCCGATCAAAAAACCCGTTGTATTAGCGTTTCAGGAGGAAATCGACCCAGTTGATGTGATTCAAGCCACTCAGCCAGCTGAATTGCGCTCGTTGTCTGACAGCTTCTATTCTGAATCGGATATGGAACGGGAGGTGTTGGCGGACGGTGGAGACTATTCCAAAGTTGAATCGCCACCCCCCGAGAGGGTAGGTTTTTATTAATCCCTCCTGTGGTCAACTCATCTCTCTCTGTCTGCATCACCTGAAAACCAGACAGTTTTCTTTGAGTCACCTGTCAGTGTTAATTTGTTGATATAATTGGGAACTATTTTTGGTAGTTAGATCCCCTTCCCCTACCCTTATTTTTTCTTCTCTGTTCCTATGTAGGTTTTTCCCTTCGTAGTTGTGTAGTGGTTAAGCATCAGTGTGAACTGTTGATGTATTACTGTCTATGATGATGATGGTGATAATGTTTTTAATCAGCGTGGTGTCGTTTCACTTCCGCTAACAACGGGTCTTAGGGAGACTAGTTTTTTCATTGGCTTGGATACAAATATACCGTGATAGCTGTTGGAAGCCGAGCCTATTCTACACACGCATTCAATACCAATGTTTACTGAGATTGGAAACAGATTATCCGGCTTCTTTTTCTCCTCGATTCTCATCCAACAAACGTAAATCGTTGTTTCTTTTTCTACGTTTCCCCGGTAACCCCGTTTATGTTTAGTTCGATTCGAGGAATGGTACCCAATTCTGTGTGACTGACAGCGATCATCTGTGTACTGAATACCCTGCAACAAACGGCCAGTTTCGACCTGGTAAGCTACTGTTAGTTGATCAGAGCGTTTACAAATTTGTACTAGTTATCTATAGATTCATATGTTTAGTTTTTCCTTCTTGGGATGATTTGTGTAGACAGTACTACTGTTGAACCCTCCTCCACCATCCTGTCAAATTTTCTCTCAGACCCCTCTCAACCTCCATTTCTAGTGATTAATCAGCAGGTCCCATAACACAGTTAACACTGTGTTAGTAAGTTTCCTCTCTTACCATTCAGCTTCAGGCCTCCATCGTCCCTTGCTTAAACCCAGAAGGCGAATTAATATAGGCGTTTTCAACGTTCGCAAGCCAAGGCAGATAGGTCAACAGGCCGCTTTCGCACGAACGTTAGACTCTTTTTATGTCGTTTTCTGGTGCATTTCGACCACCAGAATCCATGGTAGTAGTCAACGTACGGAACTAACAGCACTCGCACTGTCTACCCGATACTGGTTATACATTTCGGGTGACTCCACGGTCGTTGCTACCGGTCAGGCTGGAGTATGTCTAATCCTCCGCACGACAGTCATAGCCATATTGATCGACTGGATTCCTGTTAACAATAGACTGTGTGCCATCCGCTTGGAAGGTTCTACTAAGATCAGCTCTAGACGCAAGACTTTCAGGAACCTTTTCATCGTGTCTGCTTACACTCTAATTGATTGTCCTGACGTCGGCGTCAAGGTCGCCCTTTACTCAAGTCTGGCCATTCGGTCGACACATGGTTCTCATATAGTCGTTCTGGTTGGAAATATGAACGACCAGGTAGGCCACCTTGGTTAGGCCGAGTTTCGTTTAGAAGGCAGGTATGGGATAGAATCCCATCGCTCAGATAGTGGCAGGCAGCTGTTGCAAGTGTGCATTGACGATGTTATTTTTAGCCAGAACTAGTTTTACACATCGTGCTTGTCATTGTCATACTTGGCGTCCTCTTCTCCAAATCAGACCTGGTCCCAGATATACCACACAGCTGTTGGTTGTGGGTGGCGTTGCTCTATGCAGTTCCCTCAGTCTTATTGAGGCACATGCTTGGATTCAGATTGTGTATTGGTACGTTGGCGTTTTGTTCTTACTTGTGCTGGACAAAGACCCCATCGACAGCAACAGCTGGCTGTTAAAAAACTGGCTATATGGTCGGTAAAACATAAATGCCACACTAACCCGTAAAACAGACTTAAGAATTCTCGCTCCGAAAATTCTCACGGCTATTGAACCTAAGTCTCACAGACCGTTCATGAAACAAGTACTGTATTATACGGTACAGCGGTTTGTGGGTTACATAAACTTTGGAGTTCAGAAAAATCCTTCGAATCATCTAATGTCACATGTAACATTCCTCCTGACAGTTCACATAAGTTTAGGAGAGATATCCGTGGAAAGCTAAAGCGTAGTTTAATCGCCGATCGTGGGGCTTGGTTAGTGGAAACCGCTTTTACTTCAGAGAACACCGGCAGTTTTTTTTATGCTGATCCGTGCCACGGCTCTCACGAGACCGTCTGTCAGAGAAACTATCAGCGAGACAGATGGCACACTCAATCATAATAAATCTAGAGGGTTAGAGCATTAGACGAAACACTTTGAGGTTCAATATAGCTGGTCTTCTGCTTCCACTGTATCGGTTGATTAAGAACCACCCACTAAGACAGACTAGCAATTGCCTCTCGGCTCTCAATCGTAATAGGGCTGCTGGCCCAGATGAAATCGTGCCAGAAGTTTTCAGAAGATAGGAAGGTGTCAGTAAAGGCACAATTGTTTTAGCTTGTGTGGACGACGAAGACCATTCGTCCGTGCTAGGGTCACTCGATGATAGTTCCCATATTCAAGAAGGACATCAGGTGCTCTTGCGAAAACCACTAGAGTGTTGGCATCCACTATATTTCGTGGACCCACTGCAGTTCGCGAGGCGAACATTAGGAAAGAACAAGCAAGCTTTGGTGAGAATGTGTAGACCACATTTTTACCCTCCGTCGAATTCTGGAGCAGCGTCATGTGTGCCGCCGGTCAACAGTTGTCGTATTTCTCGACTATTAAGGTGCATCCAATTCAGTGGATTGATCTACCACTTCAGAATTACTTAAACGCAAGGGTGTACCGGCCAATTATACGAACTTACTGTCGGTGCTTTATTCTCATACTTTGGCTCAGGTTAGGTTTTACAGTTAACTGTCTGATAGTTTAGCACCAAGAGCCGGTGTACATCAAGGCTGTCCACTTCCACCTTTTCTCTCTCATTTTGCCACAAACGAAGTAATGGGGAACTGTCTGTGGCACTTGCAAGATGCAGCCATGGACCTCCTACGTGGTGAAAGACTGACTGATCTTGATTATGCTGATAACAAGATGTTGTTGTTCAACACCTTCCAGGTAGCACAAACAATGTTAGACGCTATTCCGCCTTCTGCTAAGTACTTCGGAATTCGCTTTGCAGCCCCAAAATGCAAAGTACCACTCCAACACTACTGTGAATATGTAGGTTTAATGTTGGATAACGAAAATATGGAAGCTGTTGATCAGTTTGTATACTTTGGAAGCTCCATCAGCGGCGACGGCGGAAGGGTGGGAAATACAATAAAATCGCGTATCTCTAGGGTTAGAGCGGTAGTCGCTAATCCTCAACACTGTTGGCGACTGAGAGGCATCTTTCGGATGCGTAAGAGTTGCATATATAAGGTAACTGTGAGGGCTATATTTAGCAGTGATTGACAAACGAATTATCTCGTTCAATCCTTACACTTGTACAGACTTAGACTGTTAGGTCATGTACTGAGGATGCTAGTTAGTTGTCTGCTGCACCAAGCACCCTTTGCCGACGCTACGACCGACTAGCGTAGGGTGCGAAGTGAACAGATGACTAGGTGTAGGGAGATGAAGTCGTTCATGAAGGCGTTGGTCATTGTTGGTCGCGTTCGTCTCCCGAACAGAGAGCCTCGCGATTCACAGAGTTGGTAACTGGAGACGTTAGGTGAGATGGCGACTAACCGAGCTCAGTGGCGTGAATGTTGTCGGTGTTTGTCCGAGTTGTTTGTGAAGTGAGTGCGCTTAGTGTTACCGGTCAGTGAAAGCCATGAAGAAGCTGTCTTGCTGATGACGCTCCTTACTTTCACTTACGGCTTGGTTGTTTGTTTGCAAGGTGTATATACCTTGATGTTAAATGTTTGAGTATGGATGTGGCTTTTTTCATAGGTAGGTCCCTTCCCCCTCATTCTGCTTTTTTCCCTTCTCCCTGTTCTCTGCAGTTGTTTTCCTCATGGTTGTGTGACGGTTAAGTATCAATCAGAACAGTTGTGTGTTGTCTGTAATGATGATGATGATAATGATAGTATGTTGACGGAAACTTATCTTTGACTGCTCTTACCTTACACCTTCCCTGAAGAAAATCGAACTTTCTTCCTCTGGTGGAAGCACTGGCTGAGCAGCAAAACGAAGCCAGTGACATAGTTGGTCAATTTCACTCTCCTCTCGAAGTGCTTCTCTCAGTGTTCCGTTTTCCCCTGTAGGTTCCGATTGAACTGGCTATTCACCTCACTCGCTATTTGTTCTGGTTTGCCACTTGGTTCAGGAAAGCATACGGAAGCTGTCAGATGTTCTGCTGGACTTCATATCCGGCATACTACTGTCACGATTTTGTTATCTGTCTCCTCCATCTTAGGTTTTCACAATGTCACTTTTGAGGGACTAGATGACTCAGGCGCATTGTGGTGCCGCCATGAAAAGAGAGTGGAAACAGGCGTGTTGTGCTGGTGTCTAATAACTCTATTGACAGGCTTCTTAATAGATTTCGTTAAACGAACGTTCACTGTTCAAAACTAAGACATGTTTGTTTCCATCAAACTGGACTGTATGTTCTATATGGTTTATATTCCTGGTCTGCATCGTTCCAGTATTTTCCGGCTACTTTGGTCCACTTGTCCACTGACTCCATTAGGCATCCTGTTCGTGTAAACTGTCTCACAGTTTCGGGACTTTACTGCGATGTTTCCGTTTCTGCTGTGTGTCTCATTGCGCTAATTTGACCCATCATCCGCCGGCTAGTAGTACTGTAACGAAAAAACCTCTCCTGTGTCATCGAGCCACAGAGGAGTGATATCGGGATATGTCAAAGTGGAGAATATACAGATACTAACTTACTTCGTTCATTGCACGACTTCCTTTGTTTTCATCCCCAAATTTTTAAAGTCGAATGTTGTCATTCAACCAATCTGTGATTTAGTTTTTCATATTAGTCATCTGCTCTATTTACCCGTTTTTTTTTGCTGTTCATGGTTCTTTTTCTTCACAGCTGGCTCTCTTTCCAATTATCGACTTCCGCGACCCAACGCCACCGACTTACAAGTGGACAGTGGATTTGTACACATACTAGATGATACAGAATTGAAGGTACTGACCTGTTCTAACCGTGGAACTGCGTCCATTTTTTTGTCAGCTGTTGTTAGGTACGATTGCTGTGTACGATTTCACGCTGACTGATCGATCGCAACGGAAACTGCTACATTCTCACCAGTTCGTTCAGTCCCGGCTAGGCTCTCAGTGTAGAAGTTTTGTGTACGGTCTGTTGTACATGGTATGCAAACCACATTGCCTTCGAACGTGCACTGGCGAAGTATCCACTCATTCGGCATGAGTTATGTAATTTGTTATTATCGTTGGCCTCCTAGCTATAATTGTTTACCTGACCTTTAATGAATACTGATCATTCATCAAGTCACCCGTACTTTGAAGTTACTGTGCGTATAAACTTCATCCGACTCAAAATAGTTCCGGTGTGCTGATCAATGAAAACCAAAAATGATGCTCAGTTAAAATTTAAAAGTCGGATCGATTATTTGCCATTTTATGTGAAGAATTCGTAAATATATGCTGTATGATTCAGCGATGACTTGACTGTCCCAACAATGCATAATGATAATGGCGCAGCCCATATATGGGCTGCTGTCTACAGTTAACTTGAAAAATTAAGTTGATCTTTCTTGTCCCTAGGCTAAATACGGTATGCGGGGTCAGCCACACTAAGGAGATTCATACGAACCGGATGAATGTCTGGTGTTAAACAAAGGTCACGTGACCGACAGTTGATAAGACGGTGTTAGTAATAACACATCGTTTTTTCCCATTCCAAATGAGCGGCTACTTCGTCTATGCATGTCCACAAAAGCGTTGTAACTCGGACCAAGGGCAACATATTTTCCGTGCTTGTCTGAGTATTCCAGGTCACCATGTCCATTGTGTCACTCAAGAGTTTGATTGATTTAGGCACCTCATATGTGTTAAACAATGCTAACATTTGATTGCATCATTTCCGTCTCCTAAACTCGGTGGTCGGCTGCTTTAGTATTCGAATCTGTCGGTACCGAGGTGAACTGTTATGTTTCGAACTGTCGATCACCGACGCTGTTTCGAATTCTAATCACTGTCCCGTTAGTAAGGGTTGGCACGGTACAACTTTGGTTACCACATGAAAACATGTTACCGAACCTCATCCATATATCGTTTATTTTGAAGAGCACATCATCGTTCAATGGAAAAATAAACGGTGACACCTAAATTAAATAACAGATCTGTAGAAATTTGAATGTGTAAACAAGCCGTCTGTCAGATGTGGGACACTGCATCGTTAGCAGTACTGAACAGTTGATGAGTCCTCTCACAACAGCAGCAAGCGTTAATAGTCCAGTCATAAAACGAAAAGTTATTTGTGCGATATGTAACAAACGGATTTTAGAAAACAAAAAAAAATACCACACTTCATATCCCCGATTCCATTTGTTTTGGGTTCATGAATCAGAACGTTCGTTTATTTTTTTTATTTATTATCACAATTGTGGAGTCTGTTCGATCGATATATTCGATTGCCAAACAGAGACGATGATCAGTTAGCATACATCAACGTAAAATGAGAATGAGATGTTGATTACGATACCACACAGAGCCAGTCACGTTCCGAATAGGCCGTCATGAGTTAAAGGCAAAAAAAATTCGAATTTTAGACAGGTCGAGTGAGGAACTACTAATGAAGACAATATCGACCTGACGGTAATGCATGCGGTAGAAATAGTCGGAAGCTAATAGGTAACCGAAAAGTAAACTGAAGACGACAGATAGAAGTAAACTTATATGAATCGGGATGTAATTTCTGTGATAGCACATAAATCCCAAAAACGTTCTTTACCTAACAAATGGAATTCACCTAGAAACTTGGCACTGGTTTTTAAATCAACCATTGCAAATCCGTTAGTAGCGATACCGTCTTGGACTTCCGCATTGTTCTATATTTAGTCTTGAATATGCATTTCGTTGGGGAACAAATGCACAAAGTTTTCATTCATCACATAGTCAGTATGATTTTCGGTAACTACCCCCAATCGGTTCGGTATTAAATCTACTAAGTTGAATCATGTTTGTGTGTACTACATACTTGACTGTGTTCTACGATGACGTAGGGTGGTTTTTTCATCAACAAAAGAATTTTCAAAGACACTTAAATCTGAGTTATTGGAAGGAATTTCTACGAAAACTGTTTTTTTTCCCTTGCCAGTTGGTTTAATGTCTAAAGTGAACAGTCGAATGTTTTATACTTACTCTTTGGACAATATGCACAAATTATGTTCCCTTCGTTCTTGATATAGTTGAGTTTTATGTTTAACAGTTTTGCAGCTAGAGATCCCGTGAACACGCTGATTTTCTTGCATATCCTTGCGAGTTACATCGTTTTAGACCGTTTGCGAAAGTTTCCAAGACATCTTATACCTGATCACGTGTAGTCGACATAGTTGACTCAATCAAACAAGATTTGTCAGCGCTATCCACGGTACCCCGGGGGTCTAATCTTTTCATCATAGAAACTATGGCCCAGTAAAATCCCAACTTTAGAACGGTGTAATCGTAAGTTGTATATCTACTTGAATTTCTCAAAGTGTAGGTACCTATTCGACCTACTCTAGACATGTGCACCTCACGTTTTGGCCATTCCCCATTCGATGACTGATCAAATTTGCACGGTGCTAGTTGTGTCCTAAGTATGATATAATTGTGTCAATACTGCTTGTGTTTCCCACTCTAATGTGTCTGTCCTCATATAGAGTATGCTTGTTTTTCGTTTGGTCTTCTTGACATCCTTGTTCCGTATAGTTTCTTCGTAGTAGTTTGATGATAACCAACTGTTCGTCCTATTGTATTTTCGAATCTGGTCGTTTTTTACCAGCATTAACATAACAAACATTAACTGTTGTTTGTGGATCCGGGGGGCTCAGAATATTCTGTTTAGTCATGCATCACAGAGCTATGGTTTTTTGACGCAATACTACACTGATAAACTAATTTAGAATCTAACAGATTATAGACGTAGCAACACGCCGAATTATTGAATATATCCATAGCATATACATATAACCCAGCTTTCATACCTGAGTCCCTCGGGCTCTAAGTGTTTTTTACGCGATAGCTAAAGGTTAACAACCACGTAAACTTGGATTCAGTCCAACGATCTAAGTTTCGGTGACCTGACAATCTTTAATCCATGTGTGACTCAGTGTTTCAAACATTCTGTGGTGTCAAAACTAGAAACCTACTGAGAGTTCATACAAACGCTCGTTATTGAAACATCCGAACTGTTTTAGTCGCTTTAAATAAGTAAATATTTCGCATAATCTACTGATAGGTTATGTGAATTTCGTTAAATCGAACCGCGCACCACTCACTCGCGGTTTCGTATATCTCTCGGCCGTCACTACTCAAAAATAGGCGCTAGACTCGAGTTTAGCTCCAGTGTTAGAGAGCATCAGTAGCGTACATCCCTACGCGTTCACGGTCTGAATCCAGTTGACTTCCTCGTGAACCAGTCATGTTGCCTGATTATCATACCTAAGTAATCAGCTGCGGTTACTGAAGTTCCCTTATCATCCCAATAGGAGACGTGATGGCGTAAGACAGAAAAACTAAGTTCATATGTATATTACAATTGTGGTTTGATCAAATGACGATAATTTTAGTGTGAGCTTATCCTCCCATTAAACTTATGTGATATATAGGCCGTATACTGCGTTTAACAAACAAAATGTGTAAATAACGATGTTCAAATCAGTCTGACTTTATCCAAAAACGTTATAGGTGAGGTGTGTCAGCATGATTTGATATCAGTCCTACCTTTAAGTCACCTCAGATAAAATAATTTCATTCACAGTGGCCATCGACCTTGTCAGAATGCATTGTGGGTCGAGTAGTCGCTTACTGCAAGACTGTCGTGAAATAACGTAGAACAAAACTTGGCTTAAAAGAGATACAAGTTGATAACGAGGCTAGGCGACGGAAATGGATGTGGTACGAACACACATATGTCTTTAGCTGCGATAAATTGCCATCTCGTTTAGCATTCTTAGCCAACGATTTAAATGAACACAAGGACTCCAGCTGGGCAGGCGACTCCTACCCATTCTGCTCAAGGGAACAGTCAAGATCTCCATAGTTCGCGACCACGTTGCATTTAGTTGCCACATAGTCAGTGAAATATTGCCAAAACTGACTTCCTGCGATACATTTGAGGGGCTGAGAAATTCCCCCATAATTGCACAAGTTTCGACAACGACTGTAAACTGAATACTATTTCTCCTTATTTTCTATTTTTCCATCGATTTGCCACAGACGGATAACCACCCCTCATGGCTATCTGGTAAGACCATGGCAACAGACTCGATTAACGAGGCACCTCGTTCTTCACCCTCGGCAAATCACGATCATGTTATATCTGACTGTTCAGTAATGCAAGATATCGCGGAATCATTGGTCACTTCCGAAGAAGACGCTTACGCCTTGGAACAGTTCCTATCGGATTCGTGATTCGTTTCCCTGACCTCCTCCTGATCCCTTCAACTTTTCAACTGTGATAATACCCACCGTGATGCCATGACTACATTTTCGTTCCATATATATTTATTAACTTTATTGTTCTTGTTTTTATAGACACTGTGATGTTTCCATTCATCATACCAAACACCGTATGCACTTTACATTTCTGTTCCTTCGTTGTTATTGTTAATGTCACTGATAAACACAATTTTAGCTCATGGTTCCACTGTAGTGTTATGATGCTCGATTCGAGTATTTGGAATAGAAAAGGTCAGTGTTATGTGGACGCATTCTTTGGATGTGTGTAGTTAGTGGAACAACAGCCGGACGATAGCGCTTCTGTTCATC
>LUCH01017249.1:0-66938 GCA_013368495.1 Paragonimus heterotremus
GTTATTCGCGTTCGCGTTCAGTAGGATTCAGTTATAACATAGACATAAATGAAAACTAAAAGTATAAAACTTACAATCAAACGGAGCTTCTCTGCCGAAAGTGCTTGTCAACAATGGGCACTTGGCAAGACAGTGGCGCACGTGATTAAATTCAGCGGTATAGAAACAAACGGACCGAAACTCACATCATTTAAGAAGTCGCCGTGACAGATTCACCATCTTTTTGATTTGCTTTTCGCCGGTATATGCTTTACGCTGAAGTTGTTGGACAATAACGTGATTTCTAAAAATTGAATCAGCCTCTGGGTATTTGCTACGCAGCGTGTGTGAAGCGCTCCGTATATGTTGATTTAAGGAATCCTACCTTTAATCACGTGGTAGTCTTTTTAAAAAAAATGATTCGGGGAACACTGTATATTTGCAATGTAAAATGTTGATTTTTATTCCCTATTTCAAAAATGTGATAGTTCTTATGACTAACACTGCTAAAAGTACACGCTTATGTAATCGACTGCCAGCGTCTCTAACGTTTGCAACCTCTACTTCCTAGAATCCGCTTACTGCCTTCATTTCGGTGACAGCTTTCCATGTTTTGACTGCTTTTGTGTTGCTTTGATGGTTGTATTGCGTATTAACGAGTCCATGAAGACGATCGTTCTCAGTCGCTCCTGTTACATTCTTCAACACCACCAATGTTTGACGAATGCTCACTGAAGTTATTCAGGACAGCATATGTGAAATGTACTCAATCATTGTAATAACAGTCTTTCCGAGGTTACCTTAGATTCGAGAATGTTCTCGTTATAACGATCCTGTCCGGCACTCGATGTATTTCTTGACCGGTAGATACCTTTTAACGTGTTCGTTCGATATGTTAGTCGGCAGATCATTTTGATCCACAACCAATGTCATGATGATTGTTCTTTTATTCAATCATTTGCCCATCCAATCCACCTCACTGATGGTCCATTCGGCTGTCAGTTGATTGCCACTCTGATTTCGCCTTTAGATGGTATCATGAACTACGGTGAACTATCCGTACACAGACTTTTTAGGAATGAATTAATAACACACGTCCAGTTGAATTCTAACGAGCTCCACAGATTCGTGGAATATTGGCTACCACATTTCGTACATATCTCCTTGTACAAATGTTTTTGGAGTTTGCTTCTTCCTATGTATCAGATCGTCTATATGAAGACGTTGCACAGCGAATAATGCGTAATCTGATGTTAATACTGTTGTTTCATTTCACGAGTTGTTACTTAATGTCACATATCCATTATGGGTTAGCACACCACTTTTATTGATCGGCCACAGTTTTGCTCTTTTTAGACTATTTTCTTTTCTTTCCTTCAGCTGCTCTAATTGAATGCATTCATGAGGACATTCGCGAGGCCGAGAGGTATTTGGATCAGCCAGAAGCTTCCGTTTGGCGTAATTCCACGCTCTTTTCCTCATCTCCCTTGTTCAACTCTTCCACTCCGAAAGGTGCCTGACTCCTGACACGCCGTTATTCAGTCTAGGGAGCACGTGTTATCCCGTGTTAATCTTCTTTGCTTTCGTTACACCTTTATGCTGCAATCCGTGACACACTAACGATGTGTTAGAGTCTGCAGTACTTTCTAGTCATTCGTTTGGTTGAGCCCATAGCCTTCTCCAAACCGGCTGTGAGAGAGGAACATAAGGCGGATCATCAGGTTTGACACGACAGCCGAGCGACTGACCGTCTGTTCGTCTCTTTTCTGCTTTATTCTCACTTTTTAAATGGCACTTCCATGTTTGTCTTATAGCTGAGGCACACGTCCATATCACTCAACATTTCGTTAATAGTTACTGTTTTTCGGGACGTTTGTTTTTGGAAGTCGGTTTCATTTGGTGGTGACCTGTCTAAACTTACAGCTGTGTTTTTGTCACGCAACCATCGGCTGTGTTCGCTTGATCCGGTTTGTTGTTGCTGTGTCGACTTTTGTGTGGGCAATCATGGATGGTATATACCTAGTTTGTTACCTAGAAAAGGCATTCGTATGATTTCTGGGTGTCGAACCTGCCTTAACGATCCATGGAGTTACGACTGATTTAACAGTCGACTTCAATCCGCGTATCAACTTTTGAAATTGCCTGTGTGGTGATCAACTAAATAGCAGATCACAGTGTTTCCTGTCACTTAAGAGCTAACGGTGATTGTTTTGACTCTTCCGCATAGGATCTCCCGTGATCAGTTTTGAAGCTCACCTAACAGGAAATACTACAGCTTACTGATACTCAAGTTAGGTCCAATCTTTGCTGTCTCATTCAGGCCAGTAGATTTCTTATATGAATACTCAACGGTTCGTATAGGCAAGTTGAAGCTCATTTGTCATACTCTGTGTCTGTGCATTTTGTGAACACTAGTGAATTTCAGAAAGTTCGCATTGTGTGTATATAGAAAGAACCAAACGCACCATCCAGGCTTTTGATGTGAGTTGAACGATAACTTACTAGACTCTGGGAAGGTTTGCATATTGCAGACATCTCCCAGAGCCTCTTTCAGGTTGTTCCGGATTGGACACTGGGACACCGAGACTGTGCTTCTTGTAAGTCAAATGTCTCAGCTGACGTTGTGGTTACAGCGAGTTACACATGGAATGATTATCTGGATAATAAAGTTGATTGAGTATCCTACATAATTACATGTTTGTTGTGTATCGAGAACCGTCCCGGTCTACACAGTATGCTTGAATAAGGTAGCAGTTGGTGTTAAAACGGTGGTTTATTCTGTTTATTATTTAAGCCTCTACTCCAACGAAATTCAACCGTAAGTGTCGGTTGTTTCTTTCCATCGTGACTGCTTTTTGAAGATCACTCTGCTGCATCGTTTCTTATAATTACGTCATCAAGTTGGTGTGATGTTTATCTACTTCTTGTTGGCCGTGAAAGCCGCTAAAAAACTTGACCCGATTGCCTGACACGTCAATTACTGTCCTGTAGCAGATCACTAAAACTGTGACTGGGATAACTCATCGGATAAGGCCGTGATAATTTGTTTCTCGGACCGTGACAACAGTTTAATTCGTACAACCCATACAACTTATCAATTTTACACCCTCTAACAATGTTGTATTATTTCACGCGACACTAATTCTGGTGTATCATGTGGACTGTCCTTGCGGATCCCATGAATGGGCTATCATAAGTACCAAGAACTGCTTTTCAAGTATGCTGACGATGCCATGCATGTCAGATTGTTTCGCCTGAACGATTAATCTAACACTGTCAAACCATCAATTGATTGTCTTAAAGTGTGCAATTTTTTTTGTTCCATTGTCGGGAACAGTTGTTTTCAGCAAATCATGGAGCAGCATCCTAGGCTACATATTCTGGAGGTGTTTTCAATGCGTATGTGTTCAGTTTTGCTTGCTCTATCGGAGGCACAACCCGTTCATCTGAAATACGTGTATAGACTCTCGGTATTCGACTACAGTTATCTCCGTCAGTTGGCCTGTGACAACTGGCAATTCGGTGATCTCTTCTTCCATGTTTGGGTAATGTGCAAGTTCACGCTGACTGTAGAATTAACGAAACTGCACACACTGGTTAGATGGTCTACCGACGGAGTGATTATCGCATCTAACATTGCTCACTGCGATTGTTGATGTTTGAAAGAAACCGTAGGACAGCCATACGATGACGTGATCACGGACTATTGAAATCTTGACCAACCCACTGAGCGTGGTTGGTAAGTGCCATCTGTCTGGCTTGAAGATTGAAGACCATTCACTCCGCTGGTTGAAAACGTTCTCGGATTAGGTATTATCACAGTCAATGGCGATGCGTGGCTGCAAGATTGAATCTTCTTTTCCTTAAAGCCTTGTTCTGTTGTTTCTTCTTTTATGTTCTCTCTGCATTTGTATATGTTTATTATTTTGCTACTTCGTGGACGACCAAAGGCAACCCGAACCACTGACTCTGTGGGCATATCTCAGAGATTAAAATATTGATTATTATAATTCAAGATTCATTCATTTCCAGATGCTGGCACACACTGATGTGGTCTATATCAGTTGTTTTGGTTGAAACCCGGCTTTGGCTGGATTTAAACCATCAACAGTAGCAACTGCCAAAACACGGCTGACTTCACCTGGGCTATGAAACCACGCCAGGAATTCTGCCTCCTGCAAGTTAACCCCGCAAATTTTTCTTCTGGTCCTGTCCCATCTCTGATTTCCGAGAATCGTTGAATAGTCGACTGTGTAACCTTATTTTGTTTATCTTCATACCCCAATCGAATTCATGTATTGCGATTAGGTCTCCATTCAACCGTTGTGAGGTATATTTTTCATTACTGCTGATCGTCTTGTTATTTGGGCTTCTACGTTCTGGCGGTGAGGTATATGTGGCGATTTTTGGGTTTGAACTTTTGAATGCATACAGTACTGTTTTTAAGTACCGCGAATATGCCCGGTTTAGTCATGACAGGAAACGCGTAGCAAACATGCTTGCTTTCAGTACTTTATCATCAAGCTAAATACAACACAGTTATGTGGGTTTACTGGGGGTAGTACATCAGTAAGTTGAGGGTTGGTAGTCATTAATGTCTGATTAGTCAAAATCGTGAAGTCTAAGTATGTAACGCCAGTAATTTGAGTTGTAAACGTTTTTGAAAAATCGGTACGCCTACGTAACAGATCGGTCCAAGTTTTTGATACATGTTTCGATCAGACGATAGCGGGAATGAGTGAAAACGGATTGCGATGCCTAGTAAACGATTGCGCTCCACAGACTCGATAGGTGAGGTTGAACGAATCGTCCGAGTTGATCAGATGGTTCGATTCGACCAAGTGCACAGCGATCATCGATAAGCAAGCCTTTATCGATTATCGGGTTAGGCACGTCGGATGCGTTCAGATAGTCGTCTTGTTGTGCGGCCTATGCAGCTTGTTCCACAGGAACAAACAAAACGGTAAACACGAGAAGAGGAAGCACGTACAGGCAATATATCTTTTAACTGGAGACGCAAAACTGATGTGGAGGTAAGTGGAACACGTAATTGAACTGCGAAATAGGCTTTGTCAAGTGCTACGTTAAGTCTCCTAGTTATATGTTGAGCATTGCTGTTGCCTTTGAAAGGCAACGTAATATAGATAGGCATTTTGCCTACAATTCGCGGTATAATCTGCCTTTGTGCTAATTATCATGTGCTTACAAATAAAGTGCTCTGAATGGACACTTTCATACATTGTGTTAAATATAAACCGCTTTTGTTTCTGTGATATCATCTGAGCAGATTTTCATGGCTCTATCTAGTAAACATCGGATTAAGTTAATCTATTGTTTCAAAGATACAAAGCTATTAAAATTGGTATACCATCCTGACCAAGTTGCTTTGCGATGTGATTTACATTGTATTGTTCCATCCTCACGACGTGACATGAACATGTCTGATGATTCGGGTTCCAGAGTGAGGCGAATATTTTTGTGGACACAGTTGAAGTTTATCTGTGTTTCATTGAAGCATTTATGTGTATCTGCTATGTGGATGATATCGTCTACATAGTATTCATAAAAAGCCAGTGACTCTATGTGATCTGCTAGTGAACTGCTTTCAGTTTTTGCCATAAAGATATCGGCTAATCACGGGCCTAATTGTGACCCTATTGTTACTCCGAACTTTTGTCTATATAATTTGCCGAAAAACACGAACTGAACTTTGTAAGTGCAGCGATACAAAAGCTGCCTTAGCTCATCCACTGGTATCCCCACGTTCATGCCAATGCTCTCTGTATACCGACCGAGAAACTCAATTGTCTCGCTTAGTGGGATATTTATGAAGAGAGACGTGACGTCAAGCGAGAATAAACGTATTCCCCTTGTGTTCAGCTGTTTTACGGTTTCAACAAATTCAAAAGAATCTCTAAGACTATGAATTGCTAGTTTTTTTCCTAACGGACTGTAACAGCTCGGCTAGTCATTTTTCCGTTGCGTGATACAGCGAATTACACATACCTCGAATCGGCCACAACGGCACACCAGTTTTATACACTTTAGATGGTTCATGAAGTCTGAAAGTTGAACTGCCAACTGGTCTAATTCTTTCGAAGCTATTTGGATCAATCTGTCCTTGTTGCTTCATATATCTCAATGTTTTTGTTAATGCCATTTCAATGGCCACCGTTGTCTCCATACAAATGAATTTGGTTTTATCTGTCGGCGGCGCATCCATTTTGACGAAGTAATCAGCCTTATCTAAAATGATGATTAATCTATTCTCACTTCGTCTTAGGAACTCCAGTGAATGGTGGCATGACTGAACTAAGGTTGTTTTGATCATCTCAACATTAATAGCCGACAATGATTTGCAGATCGATCAATTGATCGTAAAGATTTTCGAATTGATTTTTTAGACCGTTGTTTGCTGATCAGAAACGCTTGAAGTATGCTCCACCAATACTTTGGAGTTATTACCGACTCGAATTACACTGCTATTTTAACTGAAAATCGTCGACTTTAAAAGTTACGATTGCGTCACCCGTTTTTGTAATTGTATGCATTATGATCATACAAGAAAGTATCCGTAGTAACGTTTATGATTACCGAAGCATTTTCATGCTATATGGTGGGTTTGTTCGTTAATCTGTTCGTCTCCATCCATCTGGTCTTTTGGTTCCTCATTCTCTTCTTCAATGGAGCGTGTTTAGGAAAGATTTCCCAGTCATTTTAAGTGCCTATTCCTTCAAAGTGGGATTAATGGTTATCTGTGGTGACCGGCCAAATGATCAACACCGACACTCATTGTTGGTCTGCTGGCTCCACTTCGGAACCGTGCTGTTTGGTGTGCTCTCGTCCGTTTGTCGAGTTGTTTGGGTGTTAATCGGTAGGATAAAAGACTAATAGGAATATTTTGGTGGTGAACTTATCCTTTACGTCAACGAATAGCGCGCGCACACTTTTGAAATGAGTTCGTACTGTTGCACTAAGGAAAGTTTTCTATAGTGCTTTGTAACATTTACGATTATGAGCGTTGACCACCAACTCGCTTTTGAGAAGCAGTATGACAAATCTGGGTGTTTTTTTCTCTGGCAAACAGTGAATGTGGCTACTTCTTTAGCACCTCGGTAACGCCTACCTTGAGAAGTTAGCTGTTTAAACAAACTCAAGTTCGATAGCATAAAATCGAATTCTCCGTGCTGTATTCGTGAGATGTTGGGCATAGTGTCTTTTGTTTGAATCGCAGTTACCATGTACAGGGTGTGTACTTTTCTGTTTAGTTTGTTTCAGCTGTTGTCATCACAAGGGACGACTTTGGCGTGAGTGCATGTTGGTATGACCTACCCTAGTTATGTGAGCGGTGTAGTGATCACACTGACAGACTCCTCATGTCAGCTGGGTCTGACGATCTACAATCCATAGGTTGGAGTTGGAGCGGGCAAGTATCACTTTTCCGAAAAGGCGGTTCCAATTGTAGTCTTACTAAACTCGTCGCTTTAGGTCACAGGCTTTCGAGCTAAATATCAGTTGGGAACTCTTCATTTTCCTGTCTAGTTTTGTGCGTTTTGACATTATATCACTTATCTGAATACTCGAAACATGACAAGTGTCCATGTGGGCTACTGATGCATTACTATCCCTGTGGGTAATGTATTCACATAGACAACTTGTGTGTTGAGCCATCTCGTCTTCTGATTCAATTATCATCAAACGAATAAGATTAACCCTCCGTCTCATCTAACATGAAGCAGAAAGAACAATGCGCTTTGTTACTCATGTTGTGGACCTTTTCGAAGAACATACGAGATCTTCGCATTATTACTAATTCGTTACCCATATTACCGTGTTAGAAATGTTGATTGCAAACGCAACTATTCAAGCAATCATTTTCGAGTTTCCTTCAATTTACCACCATGGACCAGAGGAGAAAGACACAAGCATGTCGTTCGCTCGTTGATAAAAAGAATTAATCAAAGAAAGTGCACCGGAGACATAATCTTTCAAGCAGCGCAATTGGAATCGACTGTCTGGTGTGGGACGCGGCGGGGAGTTAATTATTTAGATCACCGATGTTTGACAGTACTACAACTTAATGATCTAACATATATCAAAAGACAGGGAGGAAACTCACTTTCTTTCAAATAGGCGCCAGTTGAACTTTTTTCCGCTCGGTTTGGCTGACTGCTCACATATATTATCACTTCTGTTTGGCATGTTTGTTTTCCGTGTTCATACTAGTGACGTTTTGATAATTTTCCACTCGATTAAACTGCAACTAAGCTATCACATACCAGAAATGCTATGTTCGAGCAGATCGCCTGCAAACTAATTCTAACCTGTCATTCGATCGTTACTGTAGTAATACATTTCAGTATTAAAGATCTTGTGTGCTATTTTGGTTTGTGTTCCAAGTCACCTTCGGCGGTGTCCTTCATCAGATCCATGAAAATTTGCTTGCACTGGGACGCTTGCAGTTCACCTTTAGACTGATCTCTATTTAAGCAACAATGTGATAGCCCTGGATAAAGTCTGTCCATAGCGAGCTCGTCAGTATGCCAGTAAATGTGTTTCACAAAATGACGCTTCGGGTTACGTGTACATAGCTCAGGAGGATTTTTTGTTTGTTCAATATCAGCAAGTAGTTAAAGCTTGCGCTATTCTGTGCGATTACCGACTTGCTCAGTTGTTCTGTCCGATAAGATATTTGAACCTGCCGGTTACTTTGCAGCAGTCTGTAAGCCATGGAAGCTTATAGCGTTCCTGATATTTCTTGACGCGTTGTGGTCTATTAGTTCAGTTTACGTGGTTCACACTGCATGCCATGCTTGCGTTCTAAAGGTTCAGCCTCTAGTACAGATATTCATCTGAAGCTTGCAGGTAAATAATGACAAGTTCCGTTGACCTAATAGTCCCAGTTTACCACTGAGTTGGTGGAAATTAACCTTTTAATTAAGCGAATTGATTGCCTACCATTAATATGACGTCATTCTACTAATGTTGAATTGAACAAGCATAGCTTCGTGTAAACGGCCGCTTTCCTATTGAAAGACGAATGTACATTTCTTTTCACATTGGGCAATGTTTTTGATGTGTCTTGACGGCATTTCATCGTTTGCTGACGTGCTAAAGTATTATTGTGCTCACCGTATTCTACAATCAACCTGTTGTTATGGCAACCAGACAATTATCACAATCACTTGCACCAATCCTTAGAAAATGTGGTTGTCGATGTGAACCTCGAAAAAGCTACAGCGTTCATGAAGCTATGTGGGGAAAACGCTAAAACTGAGATGTTTGTCTAAGCTCGAAATTCAGGAGCATCTTTTTGCACAATGTATCTACCGGGTAAATTTCGCTACACCTCATCAGGTATATATTGCAGTCTGCGAGTTTACATAGCAAAGCTCGATGAGCGCTGCAAAACAAAGCGACAAAATCAGTAACTACATAAGCGCACCAATCTTCATCAGTTATCACAACGATCCGTTACTAATGATCGAGTCTTTCCGTACGCAGGATGGTAGCTTCCATTTGTTATTTGATACCGCCTCCGCAGCCTCAGTATTTTGTTGCGAAACGTATCCGAAAGACTTTCTGCAAGGTGTCGAGCAATGAATGACGTCGATTCTTTGTGACGTGTCACATATTGACCTGATTGAGACATTATGGTATCCATATGAACTTTACGGTCTCAAGCTGAAATGTTTGTTGACCAGATTGCTTAATTATCGCTCCGCTCTGTCTGTGTAAGATCACACGGCTGATGGAGGTGAGTCTAAGTTGACTGATGATTACGTTACTTGATCTAGTCGTTGATGCTTATCAATGATCTGTACGTTCTTAACGAGCTGCTCCAAAATCCTTGTTTGTCGCTTTTATTTATTTCTCATTGATTACATTAAATACGCTGCGTTACGAACATATCTGTGATTCATTGAGAGAGTTTAAATTTTGTAGCATAGACGGTGTAGCCACAAAAGCTACTCAGGCGACTCTTTCATTTCATCGTTTTGTCCGTATACACAACTCCTAGATAGTTGGTTTTTGTGTAATCAATTAATGCAAATGAACGGAATATTTGCATTTCAGAATGCACGTCTTCTTGACACTCAGGAACTACCGTTGCCCAGTGGAGCAATGTATGCAACACACGACCACTGTTCCATATTGCGCGAAAATAATGGAGCCTTCGTAGCTTTTATTTAAAGAACCTGATTGTGCTCAGGCGAACCTCTGCTGCAATAAACAGGTTTAGCTGTGGCTTCCAGACATCTAGAGGAGCACCGTTGCGGATCGATTTTTATTTTAGAGAACCCCGGAAGGCATAAATAGATGCGGTTTTTGTTATGTGCTTTGGTCACAGTCCGGCTGAACTTCATGGTGCTGCAGGGTCTGAAGGAATTCCAACCTTAAACGTTCGGTTTGTAAGTTCATATGTCTGTCCCTGAGATGGCTGGAGCTATGTGAGTAACTGTTAGTAGACTTGAATTACTAGGCCTAGGGTCGATCTCGGATAATCACTGTTTGACTCGGGCTCGGTGATGGGCCTTGTTTTAGAAAGAAGTGACTAAACAGTAACTACGTTGAATGTTTATCTTATCCTTCCAACTTCGTACAGTTGTCAAGTGGGTTATATTTCAGGGTCATCACTTGTTTGCTAGCTGGTAAAATGAGAGGACAGTTTTGTATGACGTATTCACTTCCTAGCTCTTACTGTCTACGTGTACAAGAAAATGGTTTATACAGTTGTCTTTGGTTATGTCGTCACTCTCAATTGATATGATTAGGTGGCGTGGAGCGGATAGTTTTTTTGTAGATCCATCATGCTGTTATCTGTATCGTTACTCGTTTTTGGCTGCCTTCTGGGATGCCTTCTCTTAAAACGTCGTCTGCATCTGTGGACTCATTCTCTCGCTAACAGTGAATCACCGTCATCTATCGCCACTGAACTTATCGACCGACTTCTCAACTGTGGTCAGTTTTGTACATATCTAGCTTTTGTCTTGACAGTCGACAAACAATGATTGCAGCTTTGAGAGACCGTTAATGTTCTTTTCCCAGTTTTCTGCTTGGTTTCTAAAATATGAGCGTTGAAATACTATCGGAAATGAAGACTCTAAACGGCATGTCACCTTAACTACTTACTGTCTCTGCTAGAACATTCACAGAAACCTGGCTGTTTTAAGCGATTTGGTGGTAAACTCCATTGCCAAAACTGTTTCTTTGTTGCCGTGATCTTGCATGAAGGGCCACCATAGTTTGATGCATACATGAGACGAAGTCGAAGGTGTTAATTGCCGCAAGTTTCCGTTGAAATTAGACTATCTTTCTATTGATTTCATTCCTCTGACTTCTGGCACTCGATGCTGACACGATTAATTCATTCAAGAGCCAGTACGAATGTGTGATGCTTTTCCAGTTAGTTGATTGGACCAAATGATACTGAACGATAGAACTAAACACTTTCGATGCCGTACGATTTAGCGAGATGGCTTAGGGGCAGTCTGAGGTTGATAACAGTTGGTGACTGTTCGATCAACGCTGGACTTCCACCTTTGTTACACGGTAATTCTCGTAAGCAATGCTACATATGCGGCTATATATGGTTCGCGACTCTCACTGTTTTGGTACTGATGGTTTTGTTAAGCTAGGTGAGATTAGTCATGTGGTTATCATCAAAGAGGTTTCTACAGCCTAGTTGACTTTCTGTTTAATTGTGCCCTCAGATCATGTATCTCGGGTCACTGTTGTTTCTAGTAGATTAATTAACAAGCAAAGGCTTATAAAATAGACAAAAACGTTGGAAATTCTCGTAGAAACGTCCAAGGCGATATCTCTCAGTCTCGTTTAGTAGAACGATCATAGCCTCTGTTTCCTCCGATTACTTCATCTGTTTACCTACGTCGCTGTTGTTACTAACCTTTAGCAGTCGAGCCGAACGATGTACGGCGCTGCTGACACACTATCAGCAAGGCGAACACACGACACCACCAATGTAGGCTGTGTATTCTCATCACTTTGGTTATCTATCGATTGCGAGGGTGCATTTCTACTGAATACGCATCGGTGGATCGCTACGTTGCTCACATGTCAACCTATGTATTACAGACCGACTAACAATCGGCCGTTGTCGAGTATTGAATGCTTGTGTGCATCTCCCACATGAATAGGCCGGCTTTCTGATGTATGGGACGAGAGTGAACGTACACAAACGTTGAATACCTTCTCTGTAGTAGACAATCGCACTTATTGGGGAAGTCAAGTGAAAAGGGCTAACGGATGCATTGCGTGTTTTAACCATGCTGACTGATACCTCATCAACAATATCAATTTACTGAAGTGACGCAACCCAGTTAGGTGAGGCAATCGATAATCCTAGGCGGCCTATCCGCAATAACAAATTGAAGACCTGGACAACCGCAACTCGCAGCAATCCTGTACATTTTGAAAGTGCAAAGCAGATGTTACGGAAACTAGCCATTCTGTTTAGTATTTTCAACCTAGATCAGGTGTCTGCAGAAGAATTGGGTAAAACGTCTTTGCCCGCATGCTCATTAACGGCTTGCTCACCTTGTGGCAACAACATCACTTCGAACTTTTCGGAACCTTTGATTAGTCTTTTCACAATGTCATCTATGACGTCATGTGACAGAATAAACGAGGTATGGAATCTGTTGAAATGGAGAACGCTTAAAATAGTTGCTCATGGACGCATATTCCGTCTATATCAGGAATATAATAAGTTCGACAATGGATATGTTTCCCTGGTGTGTCTGTGAGATGGATGTGACCTCACTTAGCGTTATTTTCGAAGGCTGTCTTGTTGTACATCAGGGATTTATACATGAAATGTTATGGCATTGATGAAGTTTCTTTTTTGTAAGAGCAAAATTGTGTTCGAAACTACTAGCTTCGTTTCTTAGACTCCAGGTGAACAAACTTTCACTGATGCCATTAAACAGGGCATCCGTAGTGGAACATCTTTATTGCAGCGGCTTTTAGTGTTTATAGATTAATCTAGACAGAACTTGTCGTTCTCGTGCCGTCAATACAGTAATGATATTACAGATTTTAAACAAATACCACCGGAATTTTGTTAATCTGTTTGGTCGGATAGTATGGATTATTGTTTTCTTTGCTGGAGAACGCGCGAAAACTAACGTGTATCCAGTAAGAGTAACGTTCATAATTTGATTATTTATTCCAAAACAGACCAAATCGTCGTAGCAATATATGGTTAGGGTTCCGGTGAGAAGAACGAAAGAATACGGAAACTTGTGCAATTATCTGTTGATACTGCTATGAGACATACGTGATTACTTATTCTGTTGAACTGGGAAATGTGCCAACCGAACGCTTAACCAGCGCGATCAAGTATGATAAGCTCGATGCTTATGTTGTAACTCTCGTGTGATTCTCGTCGAACGTTTACTAGCCTTTGGAGAAACAATGTCAAAATAAGCATGGTTCTACGAAATGCTTACACTCTCAACGTACAGAATAATAAGTGAAATGACGTGATATTTCTGAAACCAGACAAAGGCGCTGACATTACAATCTTGAATGAAGCTGATTATGTGTTGAAAATGCGCACCATCTTGACTGGCGAATGGAAGTTCAAAGTGCCGGATAATAACATTCTAGTAGAGAAACAGATATCGAGGAAGCTACGAATTGTTTTTACTGCATGGATATGTAAATGAGTAGAAGTATGAACAGTTGAAACTGATCGGGACTCGTACACTAAGGAGAAGATCACCCAAATTATGGAAAACCGGTGCTACGCTGAGGCCTATCCTTGTCACGTATGACTCAGCATACTACAAACTTGCTCGATGGCTAGTTTGGCTCCTTGATCTCATCCCTGAAACCCTCAGCTCCCGAGCTGTAAAGGATTCCTTCCAGTTATGTGATGTTTTGGAGAATATTTCGATGAGTTACTCATAAACGATGTACTTAATTGATGTTGACTCACTATTCGCCGACGTTCCATTACATGAAGCAGTTGATTAGCCATGTAATTTTATCTTGATTCATAATACTTCCTTACCTATTTCTGTTGACTACATCAAAGAATTAATTTTTGTGTGCGAAAAATATTTGGTTTGAGTTCGATGGATGTGCTTATAAGCAAATTGATGGTGTAGCAATGGGAAGCCCGTTGGGCCCAACATTGGCTGATGTTTTTCTTGGAATGGTCGAAGATGGACTATCGGGTTGTATTGACCGTTCTTTGCTTTATAAACGGTATGTCGATGACACTCTAATGTTCACCTGATTTGATCATCCCATAACTCTTTTACATCAGTTCAATTCACCTCACCCAAATCTCTTTGTCACTCACAAACAAAAATGAGATAATTCATTACTATTCTCAGGTAGCCCTATATCTAGGCGTTCAGAGGGTGTACTTAACCGGTCTGTTTTATGGGAAATACACATGAAGTTGGCAATATCTACAGTTTCCTTCATTTGCGCCAGTGACTTACAAACGTAGTTTAGTGCGAACGTTATTTCATCAAGCAAGGAAACTGTGAGCTGCCGGCTGCTCACAGTCCGAAAAGGAGTTCCTGAGGAGAGTTCTGCTTACGAATGGATCTGCGATTAAATTCGTTGGAATTCGTTGCAAGGAACGAATGGCCACCTCTTAACCCCGAAGAAGCATGTTTTTACCAACCTTCGCTACACATGAGACCATAATGTTACCGATGTAGGTCGAAAGTTGAAATCTACCATTGATCGCACTTACCCCGCAGCGGAAATGCGTTCGTTACTTTTCCCCAGTAGGATTACTCCCCACTGTTTCGATCGTTCTTTCTTGGAAAACTGCATCTCGTGTCATCTACCATTACATCTGCAGTTGTGGTGTTTCATACATTAGCAGAAGCGACTGAACCTTACGATAGAGGAAAGTGGAGCACATCTCCAAGTGGCTAGTACAGACAATGACTCAACGCGGGTCAGTACGTCAGCACCTGAACAGAAATCCGGCATCTTCCATCGCGAAACACTTAGTCGCAACAGGTCATATGGTTGACTCGGCCATTTTGTTTATGGTATTTTTGCGCAATTGCAAACACATGATGTTAATGTTTTCCGAAATATGGTTGATCAGGCGTCACACACCGGTTTCGTGTTAGTAAAAGGTGCAGACGCAATCAACGTTTTTGCCTTGGCAATGAAACTGTTTACCCACCCTGATGTAAACCCATGTGACGTTCGTTCGTTTCGTCATTTTGTTGTCATGACCTAAAGCTATAAAAGTGAACGTTTCCAATGTGATCAATTGATAAGAATGAACGAAACGTCTCCGTCTCGTAATGTACGTACTTTTGCCGTCTCGAAGAACTGGGTGAAGGGAACTCAACGCTTGGTTTATATACACTCCCACAATTTGCTGGGAAGTCCTCAAGAATCTCCTTCACGTATTCGATTGGGTCTGTGTTCATCGACCAACATAAATCATCTCTAATGTGTTTTTCTTACTGTGAGGCTTGTACAGCCCGTACAACTTCAGGTCCATGCTAGCACGTCAGTGGTAGTTAACCTACTGTTCAACAAAATCCAGTGATCAATAGGAATCAATTACCACTACGACTGACTGGCGGTGCGACCGAGCATGTGGTTTCGCGCACTCAGGTATCGGTAGCCCTCGCAACCGGTGGTTG
This sequence comes from Paragonimus heterotremus, assembly GCA_013368495.1. Lineage (NCBI taxonomy): Eukaryota > Metazoa > Platyhelminthes > Trematoda > Plagiorchiida > Troglotrematidae > Paragonimus > Paragonimus heterotremus. The sequence goes on from LUCH01017249.1 coordinate 15,636, forward strand.
TCTCCATGCTTAGCTCACGTGATCTACTCACGTGACAACAACCGTCTGGTTTCCGGTAAAACGGCAAATTACGTTCTGCAGGCTGAGGGTAGACGTGTTTGTCTCGTGATCTCATCCCGTATTTAGGCAGTTTAATCTTTCTACGAGTTTTCTGACGGCTATTGTCCGTAACATTTATCCTTAGCAAAATCAAGTAACTTCACACCAATTTCGCAGGATACTCACTAATTTAGCGCGTTGGTATGTTGGGACAATTTTTCATTGTTTACGTTGTATCATCCCATAGAAAGTGGTCATATGACGTTTATTCTTTATGAGATACACGTTTTTAGTTTTGTAGCATCTTATGTGTCCGATGGATTTTTACCACAGTTGGAAAGTTTCTCCTAATTGTTATATCAGAAAAGGTTGGAGTCCAGAGAGTTTAAGAGGAAAAATGTAACCTTCGACTGTCGTTTTCCTCTTTTTTTTACTCATTCTGGCTAACGGTCTACTAGTTATGATATTGCAATTAACCTAATGATCAAACACAGGAAATTTGTCTTGTCTACTACATCATTGTTCTCTTTAATATAGCTTTTTCAATAGGGAAAGTAGTCCAAATTTACTACTCCACGTTTCTAGCATTGAAGCAATTCAGAAGGCAATAATTTCGCAAACACCACACTCTGTGTGCCTTATCCAAATTTACTAAACTTACACAATGCTTCGGAACAAGGTACGGATCTGTTGGTGTTAACAAACCATGTTTAAGCTAACTCTGTTTGAATTATTTGTTGTGCTTGTATGTATCTGTTCCTCTATACGATAGGCAACGTGTAATAAATAGTCTGCGAGTGCTAGGGGCCCTTCAGTATGTGTCGACCTTCAATCTGTTTGTTCTAAAGTGATAGTCCTTTCGCGCCCTCCACCTTGGAGTCTGTTTCATCCTCGGTGTCTATTTCACCGTCTTCTGAAAAATCCGTGTTGTCCGGCAGAGTTACACCATATTCGTCCAGTTCTTCTTTGGACAGTGGGTGCTTTTTTTGTTTCTTCAGATCAATGAGCACCACGTTTTTCAATTGCCCGTTCAATTGCTGCACAATATTCGGATGTGGCATATGAGTTTGATGACCCAGACTTGACAAACTGATTAACTCTGTGGGATTTTGTCTACGTCGTTTCTCCATAGGTTCAATGTACTTTTGCACATACGTTGGTGTCCCTCGTGGATCATGGACACCGGAACGGGTGGGTGCCTCCCAGAACCGTCGTTGTGCTTCGCTGATGTCCGTTCTGTTCAAGCGTATTTCTTCTTGTAACCAAGCCGAGGTTTCCGGGCCAAAGTATTCATCAAATATCTTCCCGCCTTGACCCTTTTTCACGAAAATCACTTTTTTTCTGGTGGTCGGGTCGACGAATACGCGAATAGCTTTCCATACACCGTGTAAAGCCGGGTTGTGATTCACCATGAAGAATCGACTCAGATGTTCCGGATAGTTGTCGCCGAACGTTTGACAGAATTGCTTCGCCAATTTCGGATTGCAGCACGGCAGAGTCATACCTAGAAACAGATATTGACAATGGATTCATCTCAAAAACAAATTGCTTCATATTAAGTACGACTAACATCGGCAATGCAACTCACATGCGTCTGTTGCTACTCTCAAATAGGGGCTTGTCGGATATGTAAATCGATGTAGAAAATTTTGGTTACATATTTATATTTGAAAGTCGAGACGGAAAATAACTGTTGAGTGAGTATACTGGAATCACCAATTTACGATGTCCAACCGTGCTTTCCCTTAACGGTTTTTATTCGGATTCGTCGTTTGTTGAGAATATTGTGGACTAGATACTAACGGGCAACAGTGGAATCAAAATCGCGTCCATTATACCTTTTCCACTCTAGGACGTTTTGATATCATTCACGGGTGATTCTATATCAATTTTCCAGTACCCGTAATTAGTTTAGTGCGCTTAAAGTTGTGGTGCTATGTGTCTGCGGAGCAGCCTAATGTAAGCTGATTGCACTGGCTCAGTGCAGTATGAAATGGGGATAGAACCATTGTACTGGAGTCTCACCAGTTCATACGTTCGCCAACCGGGTTTTCGTCGACCTCCACCAATAGAACATATCGTGACAATAAAAGTGGGATATGTGACCCAGACAATAGGTATTGAAGATTACAATCGTTTATCAGTGTTGTGCACTCACTATTCGTTGACCAGATGCAAGGGGGAGGCTTTCTACTGCAGGTCTGCAGGGCTTATTGGGACTACAGTACGATATTTCCCTTCTGGCTTCCTGTTTCGTTGTGTCAGTACGCTGAGCTCAGCTTGGGGCATATCAGTGCAACCTCTTGATACATTTCCCATCGAGGCACGCGAACGTGGTTCTAAAATAAGCGGAGGTCTCACATGGACATCTTAAATTGGATGGATGATTAGAAGTTGACTTGTAACACGAAGGGACCTGTCTAAACGTGACTGTCTTTCTCTCCTGTAACCGTAGAGGGCAGGTTTGAAAGTGGGCGTGGCAAACCGTTTCAACTTTCGGTCCCAACAACGGTTACTAGGTCAAACTAGCAATCTGAGATGGTTTGCCATGTCTGTTCAGACCGTTGGGGTGATTTTTAGGCCACTCACGGGAAACTGTTTGTGTACTTCAGCCCTTGTGTGCATTTTTATGACAAAAAGAAGATATGCCGTCTGGTGTTATCATTTCAGTCTACTCTCTTTTTTTTCTTGTGTGTATCAACTTCAAATGACGGATCTTAGGGTGATGAATTTTCTGATTATCCAGACTGTACAGGTTTAGCCAAAATTTCCATCACACCTAATTACACCCGGGATCAAAATCTGTCTTTTCAGATCAAGATCCGTTTGTTGCTCTAAACCGATTACACGCCTAATATTAATCTCATTTTCTTCTAGACTGGGGGTCACTGAGTGTTTAGGTTGAGCAACGCGAGGCATCGATGATCTGTAAGTTTTCAGTACAAAGTCTAAACTGGCTAGCAGGATCCAGACAGTTGTATTATCAAAACATCAACAAACGGTTGGAGGGAAGTTAAAAAATCACGCTCAGGTGGAACCACTGTTTGGCTATTCATACATATTATGTTGCTAGTAGCCGCCCGGGACAAACGTTTAGCGGGTGGTCGATAAGAACGAAGACTGTTACTCCTGTTGTATGTTGTCCCATGCTACACGATTTATATCAGGTTTCAGCTACTGCTATCAACACTGAGACTAAAGTATTTTTGTCTAGGACGCATGTGAAACAAAGCTAGAATATAGATCGAATATTACCAACAATTTATCGCAGCTGTCACATTCCCAGAGACTTTCCAGTCTGCCCATTTCGAAGAGGAGCACCAAACTCGAGTTTCGGTCTCATTGGGGCACATCAGCAGTGCACTTCCTTTCCACTGTCGGGACTAGAACTCCGGCCACGCTTTTCATGACGCAACCGTGTTTACCACTGCGCCATTGATCTCACATTATGCAAGACCGAATTATCATATGTGAACGCTTAACCACTTTCGCTTGTGAGCTATTGAGTAATGCATTAACTGCTTAAAGTAGGCATTCGACAACCTCAGTTGATTGTAATAAATTGAAGGGGAGGGGGGACTATATTATCACAAGCTTCGTTATTCTACCGTGTTAAAAACATAACGAATGGATATTCACGATCGAAGCGTTTAGGGTTCTGTCTGTGCTCAGAGTAGTTTTCCTGTGAACAACGTTTGCGATGTTTTGCACGTACGGATATTTTTATCACAATATGTTTAACTGAATTGGCTCACACTGTTGTCGGAGTTCTGTCACAAAAAGAATCTCGTGAGTAGGTTGTGTAAAAAATGAGTTGTTCTCTTTAATATCCAAACTTGCTGTTTATATGGACAGATGACCAAAGGTTTTCCACCGTCGATTTCAATCTTCAAACCGGTATGTAAGCTATGGGTCGCTGAGACTGACCTCAACTTTCAATCCGACTGTCGTACGAGCATAAAATTCATCATATGCAAGACTGGGCAGCAGCCGTTTCTTGTCTCCAGCGTGTTTGCGAATTTAAATCACATCACAGATCCTGTGTCACTAGCATTCCAATCTAAACATTTTCATCACGATGAGCATGGTGAATTTCGATTAGTTGCATCTTTAAGATGGTTAGTAGCAGATTTGCAGATAAGTGGAACCTGAGAAGATGGTGTACCTCTGAATCTACGTTGGACGGTTTCGGAAAGAAAAGGCAGATGGCAAGGTTGTTTCGGTTTCAGATGGTCAACACTAGAAAGACCGCGAAAGAGAATGTCAGAGGGTAATGATCTGAACAGAAGATCAACCGCTGTCTATCAGGTGTATGGAAATGGTAAAATGACTTACAGCAGACAGCATGCGGTTACAAACAACTTTGTGAATTAGACAGTATCTTTATTTTACCGCAGGTCTAAATCTTATTTTCGGTGTTCAGAATATGTGTATCAAGCCTACACTTGAATTCAACCATCGGTGACGCAGTTACCATAGATTAAAGTGGGTTGTTCCAGCTTGGTGAGTAACTCAAGTACGGAGTTGGATTTCCTGGCTGTGGACGTGTTGTCTTTGGGGGTTAGCTGACGTCACTTGAGCCAGTGATGTCTAAGTCTGACTGGCATGTAGCTCTGCCAAACTTTGTCACCCCGTAGAAAGTAACCAGTTTAACGCGAATCACGCACTTGCCTCATTTCGCATTTAGCCGTGTCTAACGAGGATCAGTTTTCTGGGGCCCGGCGGTATAACATGTCTGAATCATTCTGTAACTCTATACCTTAAGTTACGTTATCTAATATACATGAAAATATTCTTCAACTTATAATAGCGATGGAAAAATTAACAAGGGCTTTTGAGCGCTAACAAACTAAACAGCAGAAGTTCTAGTAAGGAGGCTTGTCACAGATTATTGGAAGCACAACAGGCAGCGTTAACGTTGACATTGAATTAGAGATCTCGGAGAAAATTTGTGAGCCATAAGAGTATAGGATTTTGTGTACCACAGTTACGAAGCTTCATTCAAAGCGTTAAATAATATACTCTACCGAAAGCCCTAGAGAAGTGTTGGAAAGCTACATCAATTAGTTTGTTTCTGTCAGCCACCTTCCTCTCATCTTCACGATCAGCAATTGGAAGGGCCACAAATGAACATCCCCTTAGAAATACGTATTGAATCTCAAACGACAGTGCAAATCAAATATCTTGTTTGCTTACCTTGACCGCTCATAATGCAATCGGTTTGTACTTATTGCGATCAGCGCCTTCAAGTCTCTCTGTGTGTGTGTAGAACCGTGCACACCTTACAGGCTTGTATTCTCAAAGAGATCGATTTAAAAGTATACGGATTGACATTGACAACATAGTACTTTTTTAATACAACAGTGAAGAAGAAATCTGCAGCTGTTTTCATAAAGCTTTGATGGTTTCTTTAACACTATGTGTAATGTGAAAATTTTCTTATTTTATCTTTAGTACCGAAACTAGGTGTACATATTGAGTCTGTGGGACTTGGCGAACTCATTCAATGTTGGTTGGCAAGTACGCTGACAGCTTCTCTGTTTGAGATCATCCCGCCTGTGCGGCGCAAGTGAGGGGTTGCAGGACGATTTATTGCTGATGGACGGAACAGTACTATAAAGCAGTTCTGAGTGGATACTAAACGTTTTGGTCAGATCTAGCAGGCATTGAGATCAGTCGGCTCTCTTCGTTGTTGTTGTTGTTGTCGTTCGACTGCGAACTACACATTACTCATCGTGAGTTGTTTCCATTTTTTCCCCAGCTGATCACTTTACTATCAGTAACTATCTTGTACATAACCGAAGTAGGTGTTTGTGCCTGAGTCGTCTGGGATGCTTACCGATGTCGTTATTAGCTGTGTCCATAAAAAAAATGCCAGTGATCATCGTGTGATGGATACGCTGATGTCAGAGTTATCGAGTCCGTTCTGTAAAAGTCTTTTACGAGGTTTTTGGTTACAAAACATCTCTAAGTCACCTGTTAAATGAAATATGATACCTCAGTAGTCATTGAGACCAAGTGAGACATCAACTCGCAGGTTGTTATTCATACGTTTTTCGTTTGTTAGAATAGTAGTCTTGAAGGTTTCTGTGAAATCCTCCACCGCCAGAACTCTAACATTTTCGGCAAAATTTAAAAGCAGATGGTACAACAGTAGCTGGAATAGTGTTCGGTTAACAGAAGATGGGTCGCATTTTTCCACTGCGTCGTCCAATACTAGCGACTGTACTTTCTTGTCTAGTGTGCCCGTAGGCAATAGTTGTACGGTTTGCATTGGACTACCGAGAAGACACTAACTTGTCTCAACATGTTAGTTGAGAAATCTGTCATGCTTCTCATCAGACACTGGTTTTTGAACCGTAAATCTTGTTTCTGGTTCGGAGGGCTTCCAGATGTTATTTGGCTTCCGTTTTCGGATTACCTAACAGTGAGCGAGCAAGCAGTACATACAAAATGCAAGTCGTCTATGAACCGCTGGTTTACGAAACCACCACTCAGTAGTTTAGCCATTGTGCCTAATCTGCATGATGCATCCAGGGTATCGTTCGTGTGTTGTTATTAGTACATCATTAAGACTTCTACATCTGTGTATCTAGCTAGCAGCAACCAAACCAACATTATGCATACGTGCTGGCTAGTAGTTTGGAGGTCAGTGGGACCGATGAACTGAAACATATAGCACACAAACGTCAGTCAAAATCAAGCGAACACCAATCACTGTGACACTAATCGGATACCAGCTAACTTAAAATGACGTGAAAGACTAGATAGGCCTACAGAGTACACTGGCTAAATCTATTCGCCATAGGAAATATTTGAGAACAAAACTTGAGTTGTTTGCGGGGAGGTGCGGCTTGGTGACCTCGATGTCGTAGACTCAATTATTGGTATATGCGTCTGAGGCATAAACCACAGGTAAATAATTTCGGCTGTTTTCTTGTTCCTGTCATACGTAGCGAGGCGATCGAGTAACAGTGACTTTTGTGAAAATCTCTGACATTTATATGATTTTCAGCGGTATTATTCGCAGACGTACAGTTTTCTGTTGAACTCCCCTACTTTCCCATTTCTGCTCGCTAAACGCCAACAATTTATTCGATCTGACTGTGTTCTGTCAAAATCGTCAGTGAACTGAGTGAGAAGTCAGCCAAAACTTAGACTTGTTATGACCTCGCTGAACGTTGAAAGTGTGAAGGTTTCTCCATGGGACCGCCTGTATGAATAAATCCTTGCATGATGAATTGACCAGCAGTCTAGACGATCGGTCGCTTGCATCATTTCTGTGTGTCTCATTCAGTTTGTTAAATTTTGTTGAGGAAACCGCTTTTTGATCCTACATGTAGTAAGATGTATCGGCTCGAGGTTAACAAGATAAGCACACTTGATGAATTACAACACCAACGAGACTGGTCCTGCGCTTCCGTCAAATACTATTATTATTGCCATGGCTCCCACATTATGTTCATTTTATAATGATAGGAGACTCACGTCATACCAACCTGAGAGTTCGGTCAAGCATTTTCTATAGGAATGGGACTAGAAAAATGTCTAATGAAAATGATGAACACGAAATGACAGTTGTAAGTGATCAGACTGATAAACATACCTGTGCAATCGATCACAATGACCCACTGCTGTCTGCCTTTTTCCAGACATTTGAGCGCATTCTCCACCAAGTAGACCACATGCATAATGTTATCTTCTGCCGTGTATTTCAGTGCCTGACATTGCGCAAAACAGGCGTACAGGACGGGTCGTTGTCCCGCGTCGAAACCGATTTGGCGCTAACCATGAGAGAATGTGGGGGAATTTAACTGGAAATTTTTAAACTTGTTAACTATACAATTTGTGAACCCGTTTGCACTTTTGAATCAACAAGAGAAGTTGGTTCAGATTTGTTGCTACTGTCAGATGAAGACAGGATGGATGTGGAGTGTGTCGGTAGAATTGAAGGCAAATTCATTTTAATCAATAACCTGACAATATTATGGTCTATCTTTTATGTGTGTCGACGATTTGTACAAACGGACTCAATGGAAAGCGACAAGTTACCAGTGGTGAAACGCGGAACAGTTCAGATAGTCATTGGGCGCAAATACTTATATATACCATTAATCATTACATTGGTCACATAATTTTGAAAAACCTGAATGTCCGGGCGGACCACATACACTGGCACGATTTTGGTTGTAGAAATCGTCCTAAAAGAACATATGCTTACCTGGATGCTCTGCAGAGAAAGCGGTCACCCGATCTTGATGGTGGTCAGCCCTGTGTTGCGCATTAAATGGTTTTTTCTACCATCAGGCTATTGACACGGTTGTGCAACTGTCACAATCTTTCCGAGCTACACCATCACACGCATATAAACTTATTTTGATTTCTCTCGTTACTTTAATCACTATCCGACTGGGCAACATTCTTGTAAGTCATTATCCCGGTTCTGTACACCCGTACATGAATTTCCTGTGCAAAAGTTTGACAACTTCTCCCTTCTCGTACGAACTCGGGAGTAATCAACGGTGTCGTTATGGAAACTACATGCCACTCAATAGTACCATGGCTTTCCCAATTGATATCACTTACTCCGCTCCAGACAGCGGGTTACGGGCGTTTACCGCTAAAACAAGATAATAATGAACTAATAAGACGACTTATAGTAACAACAACATAAAGTAGATACAGAACAATTGATCCAAAATAAGGCAGTATACATTGTGTAAACGAGAGACGTGTGCACGATCATTTTCCACAGTCGATGAGATGGTCATTTCAAACATTTATCGACTGTTCGGTAAACATGCATGTAACATGTGGAACGATTGATCACGCATCACGCGGATGTATCATCTTTTCCTCAGTTAGTTGAAGTTTTGCGTTCCAAAAACGGTCTACCGCATGACGGTGACACTGAGGTCGTCGCGGCGGAAGTTTGGCAAGGAGTATTGTCTCAGTCTTCATTCGTCCTGTGCTCCAGGTTGTGGGGCTGTGGGGTTCTAATTTTTTTCTTGACTGGATGCCGGAGACGCACGTCGCAGAACACCATTTTCACAATAGTCATCTGTTGATGAGTGCGATCGACCACGTCTTTGGAAGTCACGAACACTGTTCTTTGTAACATACTTTTTCATCAGCCTTCGAACTGATTTACAGGCGATCAGTCGCATACCCGCTTGCTTTATATTAAACTCCCTAGTGGTCCTCGCCATATTTTATAATACGTCACAAATAAAAACCAGTTCAATACTCTCTTCAGGTATCAGATAGCATGCGTGTCGAGAGTTTGATCTAGTTTCGTCTAGATCAAGCGGCGTGTGGCTACTGTCCGGCAAACTAAACTGAGAGAAGTGTAACCCGATGTTGGTCGATGAGAAAAGATAGACAGATAGACCAACTGATTGACTGACAGAAAGACAAACAGAACAAACTAGCAACCCTAGGGCGAGGTGTCTTCGGTAAAATGAAATAGTCGATTCCAAATCGTCATCAGTCATTTACACGTTCAGTCTGTACAGTTAATTTCCAATCTGTTGTAAAGTAATTTGTAAATCTGTTCAGTTCTGTGTTTGGTGAAAAAATTATCCTGGTAACACAGTCCGTTAGGGAACTATCATATTTTCACTTCATCTAATTGTACCCACCGATGCATGCTAGTTCCTAGTCCAGCATTGCCTCTCAAGCGCTGAAACACCTGTGAGCAGCCAGGTGTTATCAGTCGTGGATCGTGGTGGCCAATACACTGTAAATATGTGAGTACTCCCACCTCCCCTCCACAGCCAGCTAATCCGTCTGTGGTTTCAACGGTGCCCGTTCGCTCATACGATTCGATCGGCACACCTGCTCGTTGGTCTGTGCTCCAGTGAGAGTAGGACAAATTCCAGTATTCTTACGTATCACACGCCCGAGCCATGACTGCTCTTTGTTTCGGACACCGGACTTTGCTGTCGAGTTCCTCTTTCTGGACCTTAATGTAGATGTCGTGTCATTCGCCCGTCTTCCACTTTTAGCCTGTATAATTTGCTCATCAACACTTGTGACAGTAACGGGTTGTTTTTAATGGCTAGACGCCTAAGGACTGCATCGTACTGAAACACTGATCTGTCTTTAGTATGCATGTCGAAACAATCTTTTGACTGTTCCTGTTTAACGACTACTTTTGCCTGAGGACCTTCATGGAGTAAGTTAGGTCTGGTTCGGAGACAACGGCCGAACACGGGTTCAGCGGAACTGCTGCTGCTGGTTTTGCTGACAAGATACCGATAAGCAAATAGAGCACGATCCAGACGCACGCGCACAGGGACGTTGGGTTGTCTGTTCAACATATTCTTCACTGTTTACACAGCACGCTCAACCAAGCCGTTCGACGCGAGATGATAAGGTGCTGACGTAAGATGCTTCAGTCCATTAGAAGTGATGAAGTCTGAAAATCCAGTGCTTGTAAACACACAACTGTTGTCGGTCAGAATAGTTTTTGACAAGCCAAACGTTGTGGGGTTGTACGAATTTTATTTATTGTACTTGTTGTTTTTGTTCGTGGAAGAATGTAAACATCAATCCGTTTTTAATGAGCATCCACGACCAGTAGAATCGTTTGATCTTCAAACGGGTAAAAGTCCGAACTGATTAACCTCTCTGTTTCTGGTTATCTTCAATTTTGCAGCGGTATCTTGGGAACTGCATTTTCGTTTTCTTGGCATAATACACATGAATAAACCTCTGACACAATATCGCCATCCAGCGTGTGCCGTCACATATGGAAGCGGGAGAACGATTTCAATCATACTGCCAAGGTGAGTGTCATGGAGTTCATCAAAATATCCTACCTGCATGCACCACTTGACTAAGACTTGCACGATGTTTTTGTCTGTTTCTCGTCGGATACTTGTCAACGTAACAGGAGAAGGGTTAAGGTGTTGCATAAGATGCACAACTTCGTGAAGGATGAATTTTGTGGACGATGTACCTGTCAACAGTGAACTGCTTGAGGTATCAGTAGCACTACTGAATCGTCCAGGAGTGTATTAAATTTTGTAGTTGTAAGCAGATAAGATGAGAGACCAGAGAATCACCTGCGAGGAGGTCATTAATTATACTGCTTTTCCCTCACCCAGCAGCCAACAAAGGGCTTGTGGTCCGTAAAAATTGTGAACCGTCCTTCGAGAAGATATTGGTGAAACCGTGTTACAGAGAATATGGTAGTCAGGGCTTCCAGGTCAACCTGTGAGTAATTTCTTTCTGCTGAGCTCGATGTTCGGGAGCAGTAAGAGATAGGACGTTGTGATCCATCTGGATGCTCGTGTAACTTTAGTGCACGATGACCATATGGAGAAACGTCGCGAGAGTACAATTGCTTTATCTGGATCATAATGCAGTAGAACGCGTGGTGAAGTGAGAATTCGTTTGATTTTGTTGAAAGCACTTTCATGAATCTGGGTGCACTGCAGGCTTTCACCCTTTCACAGAAGCTGCTTATGGGGGGAAGGGGCTTCGTTGCAAAAGGACTAGATCAAGAAAACAGCTGCAACCGCCAAATTAACCGAAACTTGCTCAAGCTTCCAAGTGATGGCGCATTTATTGGAGCTCGTTTCCTCCATTCTAGTGGTTACAGGCTTTCTTTTGACAGTTTAAATCCGAACTATTCTACACTGGGTACCAAGGACTCCCACTTTTCTCTTCTCAATACAAGACCTGCATCTGATAGTATTTTCAAAACCAAGTCAAAACACTGCAAATGTTAGTCAGTACGTTAACAATTAGTGGGTGCAGAGTTGATTCCGAATAGAAGGCGGGTGTGATGGGACAACTCAACATCAGTACTAATTTTAGTGAAAAGGCATGAATCTTCATCCGGTTATATTTGTTGGCATGCTTGATTGGAGTCCAATTTTGCAAAAAGTTCACCCTCAGCTAAGACAAAAAGATCTAACTGTAACATTCGGCTCATAGTTATTTTAAAGTGTCCAAAATTTCTTACTGTACCTTCGGGTTTTGACACGGGTACTATGAATATTCCCGATTCGAATACTAAAGTAGCTCAATTGCACGTTGTTTATAGAGCTGACGTATTTCAATTCCGACCTTATTACGAAGAGCTTGTGGTAGGGTCCAGGTTTTCTCAAACTTTGGTTTTGCTTTCGATGAGAACGGTGAGTGTACGGCATAGTTTTGCGGCTTTCCAAACTTCGTCTAGTCGAACAACTTCGTACGTACATTCAAAATTGTAGATAATCCGGACTGATTCCCAGTTGTTTTAGCACTAAACAGGATACCAGAAAAAAGCTTAATCCAGTCTCAAACGAGTAAGTTTGGACCCGTCCCTTTAGTCACATAAATATCTAGGTAGATCACGCAATTGTTATAGGACACATGAGCAGGGAAGGTTCCGGTAACACACACTGTTTGGCCAGTATGAGACCGCAAGTGAATTTTAGATGGTTCCATCTCTGGAAGGTGTGATAAGGCATCCGATCGTAGCCGTGTAACGGCCGATCCAGTAACAAGCTTGAATGCTACTTGTTGCTCATTCACATTTAAAGAGATATTAAATCGTGGGTCTGATGTTGTTCTAAGGTTTCGATTAACTGTTGTGTTGCTAATCCATTGAATATCCAAGTTCCTGTCGGTTAGATTAGTTGACCTGAAAGTAGAAAACTTGCAGGCATTACGTTTGGAAGGACACAATTTCTGAATATGATCTTTCTTCTGACAGAGTTGACAAATCGAATTCAATTGTGGGTACAGTTGGTTTTGAGAGATATTCATCACAATGATAGCAACAAAACTCTTCACAGAGTTTGACGTTTGCCACCCGCTTAACACCAGTGCGTAATACAGGTTCCATAGTGGGAAGTCCTGCAAGTTCTTTGACTCAATTAACACGCTGACGCACGATATCACAACTTTTCTCCTAAGGTGAGAGTTGTTCGTTCTCAGATTGCAATCGTAGACGTGCTTTTTTGTCATAAATGCTAGCACTAAGTCCTTGGGTAAACATTTTGTTCGATACGATGTTGTGGAATTCGTTTGTAGGCACAATTTGGAGAAGTTGTGAGATAAATTCGTTGATAGATTAATTAACGCGTTGACGTATTTCATCGAATTTATGCCGTTCTGCGAAAGTTTGTTGTCCTGTTCCCCATATGTTATGTAGTGATTCCAGTGCGGCTGATAAGTCTTACTCGGTTTGTAGTCCTAAGTTGTGTAAGTGCCGTTGTCCCTGCTGACAGAGTTGATGGAGTGATTTGATTTTTAAAATGTCATCCACATTCTGGTTATTACCAAGCACAGTAAGCAGAAGAACAATTTTTAAAAGTAGTTTTCCATTGTAACCACTACTGGGCAGTAGGCATTTCCGTATGTAGGTTCCGAAGTGGGGATGTGCACTGAGGGAGTTCGCTGTAATCCAGTTCATTTATGTCCGTCGCTAACTTAGTATCGATACCGCTTAGACATTATTATAATGGAATAAAACGGTTTGCTGGAACAGTAATACAAAACAGGTGGAGATCAGTTAATACAAAGTAAGACACTACGCACTGTGTGAGCAAGAGTCCCGTGATCTGACTAGTTGTCAGTTGATCGGTAGACTCGCACATAACGCGTGTCGAGCAGTCATTGTCGCATCATGTGAACGTATCAGGGACTCACGCGAATGGCCGCAATACGAGTGAAGTACCAAAATTCTCTGGTATGTCATATGACTTGTTCTAAAAACACCAGTTACGTCTAGTTCTCATTTTCACGACATAGTTGAGTGATGTCAAGATATATGCAGTTTTCTGTGCAACATAACTCCCACTGATATAGCTGTGGAATGCAGCGAATTTTCTTTGTTAGTTGTGTTCACAACTGTCGTGAAATTACTCCTGTGACTTTCAACCTACAGTTGCCACTCTGAAGTGTTCTCATTAAAACATATGGTTAAGTGAGTTTGGACAGTACTTACGAAATCCATATTTACATCCTGAGGAAGGTCACCCGAGGTGGCTGAAACGTAGAGTATTACAACTTGCTCATAACGTTGTGTTATTCTCAATCCATATATCTACATCATGTTTTGTTTTTAACGAAAACCGTAGGGTCAGTGAATCCGCGAACAAATGTGTATGACCAAAATATAGCTCTAAATGTTCTTTAGAAAACACCATTGGAATATGCCTATCTCTTAGATTTACTGAGACGGAATCTGGAAAATATGTCAGTTTGGAATCGAAAAGTATGTTTGTCATGACCGCCGTAGTTCCGTATAAATAGTAACATGCGAAATAAATGTTAGCGTTTCAAACAATCTTCAAAACAGTTTAACATTCCATAGGGATACGGCAGTGCACTCACTCTTGATACATCTTACTAACAGCTTATTGCGAAATACGATTCAAAGACTTTACTTGTGTAGAGATTAATGCGCCCAATGTTTATTTCAATTTGCTTTGGACTAGAGACTTGTATACAAAATTCAGATATCACTGACATTGGGAAGACAAAAAGCAATTTTCATAGCCAACTTTAAAGTTTCAGTTATTGCGGTGTTCCTTAGTCACCGTTCTCATTTGGAAACTGTATAGTGGGCCAACCCCTGAATCCGTTTGCCTCAGAAACGACTGATATGTAAGAGATTCATAGATCACCAGTGCCATGACTGACTGACTGTTCAGGACTATCCCGGGATACGATGATACTTCATGAACATACTATTTCAACCTACATTAAAACGTGTTCTGCTATGAATGTGAAAGATGCGTATGAGGGTCTTCTGTTCATGTTTTCCATTCTTTCTCATCATCGGTCACCAGAGATCACTACCGTTATTCCCGTAATCGATGTTACTGTATGACACATGAACTATGCCTCTAGTTAACAACCACCAAGTGGTCCTAATTAACCAGTTGGTAACCTGTGCTTCAAATGAAGCACAGATCTCTAATTCATTCATGTGATTGCTCACTCAGTGACGAAACCTCCTCATATAATACAAGTCTATTCAGTTTCAAATCTGGATCAAACAGAAGTTTCATCTTTTAAGGTGATGAGTTCGTGACTAAGAATCGTGAACACAATATCATTGACTTGTTAAATATGAAGCATACATGTGAAGTGTATCACACCACTGTCAAGTATGTTTTGCCTTTGGCTGAAATAGGCGCGGTACATCGCCGTTTACTCCGTACAATCGTTTATTTGATACTATTGTTCGATCGGTAACCTAGGGGTTACGTATTCCTATGGTAAATTTGAAAAGAGATTCTAACTTCTGGTCCCTTTTTTTCCTTTGTGTCACACACATACCTCGTTCGAACCAATTCCACAAGGATTAAGCATCAGCCGGCGCGTATTACGGATCACTCGGGATACGCGATCAGTTGGTCAAGTAATCACGTTGCACAGTCTGCGATGGTTAGGTCACCTACTTCGTATGTCGGCTGAGCGTTTACCGTATCAGACATTATATGCTGAGACCACCAGTAGTTAGGTGAAACCACATGGTGGTAAACCAACAAAGTGGTCACGAAATATGAAGACCCTGACTGCTCCACTGAGCAAATTGGGTGGGTGTCGCCTGCCTGGATGGGCTCCTCGTGATCACTCAAACCACTGGTTAGAGACGCTATCCGAGATGGCAGTGTGTTGTAGTCAATGGCGTGCCTGTATCCATACCATTTCTAGTTCTTCAGCTTAATCGTCTTTTGATAATTTTCAAACTTCTTAGTGGCGGCCCGAGCCACAGCTCCCTTTGGTCAAGCTCATAGTTGCTATGATGATTGTGGTGTTCATATACTGTTGTGGCATCTATAAGTTTACTGTATTGTTTGTTCCCTAATGGGAGTGCTTGAAGCTTGGCTTGCCTAACTCTCTGCCTGGTGCTTTCAGTAAACGGGTTATTTAAGGTTCACGTATATTTGAATACGCTCCTGTATTAGCATATCGTAGTAGACAAAATGTTTCTACAAGAAAAGTTTTGAACCCAGCTTTCATTTTTCGGACCAAGCTGTGAGTCCTCTTAACATTGGATACATTTTTCAACTACATGTGACTAAGCAATCAAAGGAAACCGAATTTCATCAAGCATCATTTGATGAAGTTTAACTTACAATTCCGTGGAAACCGGGTCTGTCGTTACAAAACGTACAAGGTACATGGGTCGGTCTAAAACTACGTCGCCACTCGATCGCCCCGGACAAAAGTTTGAAAGCATCCTTCAAAACATATTTTCGAGCTTTTAGAAACCGGCTCAACCTGAGTTGGAGCAAACGAGAATAATGAGGTTCAGCGAAGTAAATGAATATTTGTATAACGAGACGAATCTGTACATCTCACTTGGGAGATAAGGGCACATCAAATGTCATGTTATGAAAATTCAACTTTTATGTAGATGGCTGCATTTCGTTTGGGCATCGAACTATGGCTCAACCAACTGACCAACACAATAATTTACGAATTCTAATTTATACAACTGACGTGGTTGAGCTGCAAAATACATTTAACTATGAAGCATTTGAAAGACCTAATAGTTTAGTATAACTTTCCTCATTATCCAAATAAGTTAGCAATTGTTACTTTCGGAGGGATTTCCAGACCAGCTGTTTTCGAAATTGATTCGAGTCTCATCGTTGAGTGATAGTTCAAAAAGTCAGAAGTTCACTGAACAGTTACCTCATCTCCTGAAAGACGATCGGAAATCGGAAAACTATTCAGAAGTGAATGTGTCCGAGCGCCTAATTATGATAGTACGGCATTGTCTAATGTGAGACCAGAAGAGCAACTACACCTGGTTATTTCATGAAATAGTGGACCAGCATTTAAGTCTGGGAGTAATAACAACGACAGACATTAGTAGTGTTATAACAAAGAAGATCCTGGAGGTTAGTGCTCCGTTTCGAAAATGATGGGTTAGGAAATTTACCTTAAGGCAGCAGATGCAATCTACTTATGAACGATATTCAACGTTGTTGGTTGAGATATTTACGAGCTTCCGTCTCCGGTTAATCGTTATCCTTTGTCCAATGTTTTGCAAAACTAATGTCGTACAACTTTGTTCGAAAACATTACATAGATTTCGTTCCGACATAACCCTATTCTGTATACATTACTCAACCTACTTCAGTCAAATTCCCCACCACTCACCAATACTCACAATTTTAGTGCTCCTTGATGGTCCTTCTCAAACCCACTCTCAATTGTTTTTCGTCCCTGTATGGACCTGCCAGTTAGCTTTCGTTTGAAAATTGGCCGCTAATCATGATCTGCACTAGACTACAGGCGTTCGGGTAAATCCAGCTGGAGGAAAGTACACTAATTGGTGTGGGGCCTATAAGCAACCAGCTAGTTTGTACGATTGCTGTCCTCTCCTTAGGCTAATGTCAAGTTACACTGGATCTAATGACAGGAGCTCACAGTGGTGTTACTGTGACCTGGTTACATAGGTATGGACTCAATCGTTCGAAATCAAACGTTGCTCGCGTATTCGGCAGATTTAGCAGACTAAGGTTTGTGGATGCAGCTTGATAGTACGAGTTACACTCCGATTGATGTCACCTAGCCATCGATTTAGCCAGTGTGGATAAAACCAGTCACCGTCAGCTGACCGGCTGAGAGTTACGCAAAACGAATCTTTTGAAACTCCACAATGTCGAGTTCTAGGAACCACGGTAAGTGTTAGCTGTCAGTAGGAGGTAGATTATGTTAGCCTAGATGAGTGTGGTCGTAACAAGCCCAGCATTAGTCGATCAAGGTTTAGCCCACACACCAACATCAACGGCCATGAGGAAATCTATTTATCACCCTTTTAGACAACATTCTTGTCAGTTATTAAAAACAGACAACGATTCAGATGAACTGTCAAGGCGAAAGATAACTCGCAACTTGGTGGCATGACATTAGTCGATCACAACTAGTCTATATACACTTTTGCCCTAATTTATGGTGACAACGGTGGTTGGGTCGATTCCATAACCCTATAGGCCACGCTGAAAATTGGAAAGTGTTTTATGGACTTCCTTACACTTCGTTTCTATTCATTTCTAGTGGTTAAGAAGGATAAGACCCAAGTCGTATCCCTGATATTTTAAAGTACACATCATTAATGAGTATTCATGAAAATCAACTAACGGTCGATTGGCGTAGATCAGGCAGTTCGACCAAGGTGATTCTGCAAAATAAAGCCATCGTGAACATGAGCAACTTATAATGTGTTAATCAAAAACTCACGTGTCATCACTTGTTGGGTAATCTGGTTCGTCTGGGAGCGGCTGACATTTGTCCAGCACCATTTGGCGCAACTGGTTCATCAATTTTGAGATTTGTTCAGCAGTCAGTTCTTTATTTTGTTTGTGCAAACTAACTGTCTTGCT
The DNA here is from genome assembly GCA_013368495.1 of Paragonimus heterotremus. Taxonomy (NCBI): domain Eukaryota; kingdom Metazoa; phylum Platyhelminthes; class Trematoda; order Plagiorchiida; family Troglotrematidae; genus Paragonimus; species Paragonimus heterotremus. Next base: position 34,022 of record LUCH01017249.1, read on the forward strand.
CATTTTGATTACGAAGCTGTAAAATTGTAAGTTAAAGGTGGTTTACATCGTTCTGTTCGCCCGCTGACTTAAAAATGTCACCGGTAAACTTGTACACAGGACTAGATTCTTCATCTCTCTCAGAAATGTGGATAATTAAAAACTCGAAAGTAATCGAATTGATTGGGAAAAACCGATATGATGATTGTAGCTATCACATGTATCAGTTAACTCATTGAGTGGGTATATCACGCTTCCGTTTCGTTCATTAATACAAACAATGAATATTCTGCTCCAGATCCCTCCCAAACCTTCTTTGAGAATAGATAAGGTTTTTTGTTCTATCGGACTATTCAATAGTGCGGGTACCGAAATTTCAGTTTTAGGAATATGCTTTTCAGGAAGAAGTATCAATTCTGCGTTTGACTTTTAACGACACAGCTATCCCCGAGCGATATAGTCTGACAATCCTACAATAGTCAGTAACCCTCTTGACGGTTCATGTGAAAACATGGAATTTCGAAGTGTCACAGTACTCTTTTCCGTTAGTATTTCTCACACGATAACCACTTCTTTCCAGCAATTTCGTCCAGCTGTCTCCTTGTGCATGATTTTAACCTCTGCTGTTGTCGTCAGTGAAGTGTGCAACTCTTCAATGTTTAACTGACTTCAACTGTTGAATACGCTGAGTCTGCAAGGTAACCTTCAGTGTGGCTGTTCATATGATTTGACTCCACATCTAATTGCGTCACACACACCACCTCACAGCCCAGCCAAGTCACGCGAAGTAGATTTGAACGTAGAATACCTTTTGCGTACTTGAACCTCAGGGCTCGGTTGCTCAGGCGTACTCGTCATACAAACAGGTATGAAAGTTGACAAATGGTAGGGCAGGTACACTACAAATCCACAATCTGACGAATCTGTATTCATAGTTCTACAGAGTTGTCGGTTTTTTTTATGGAAGTTTTTGTTCTTGAGTAGGCGCTGTTACATATGTAGTACCGAACTAATTGCTTTATTTGGACGCTGTCCAATTAGCCGTGACTGACCTTGGCAGTCTACCTGCCTTACATTGTATTGACTACAACTCCGGGTGGTGTTGGCGTTCTGCATATGTCATGAAATAAGTAAGTGGTGTATTAGCTCGGGTTTTGTTTCTACTCTGACTAGAGGCCTTATGCATCCGGTACTGTGATAATGTGTTATGGATCATTGTCTTATTCAACACTTCCGGTACTTTAGGTGTAACCCCACTTTCTTTACTTCAACTAACTGAATCCTACACGGTCCACTTTGATTTGTTTGAGTTGCGTCATAGAGATCACCCAAAGCGTCATGTACTAGCACGGTTCCAGGAATGATTAAGTTTAGTGTTGGCGGATGATTATTCGTAGATTGTAACACATGAATACGCAAAAATAGTTGCTGATTACATAGTTAAAACCTAATCTTGTGATTAAAACGGCACGTGGCTACTTTTTCAACGATGTTGCGACTTGGTACAGGTAACGATGTTCTAATAGCAAATTGTTTAATCGATCGTACAGAATGTTACAACGCTTCTCGAAAGATTATCCAAAGAAGCCATTTACGACGACAACCTAGTTGTTCAGACTAGTTTTAGTTTCAGGGCAGAGCAAAACTTCAGGTCTTACAGTTACATCAACGTTTGTTTCAATGTTCCTAACCTTATAAGCTCAACAGTCTGTTCAACTTTGATTTGCTTTGGCTGTGTGTTTTTGTTCTTGTGGAACTTTGAAAATGCTCATCTTTAAAACGACGAAAGGGGTCAACATAACCGTTTCTGCTGATCACGACGGTCAGATTGGCAAAAGCGTGTTTCCGCATGTTCAGTGGATGTCTTCTGGGAGTGACTTAGTTGCCACTGCACTGTGTGCAAAGTACATTGCATCGGATGTCGTCCACAACAAGGCAGCTAACATCCACTCAAGTAATAGCATTGAAGGCTTATTGATCACAATGTACAGATCAAGTGATGAGTAACTGAAGCTTAGGGTTCGTCGAAGTAGTCTGCCGATTATGTTAGCCCATACGGTAACCGGTGACAACAACTTCAAGAATGGATCTGTTGTCATGGGTGCACCTCAGTTTCAAATTCTTTCGCTACTGATCAGAGTAACATTGAATGATGTGCTTACTACATCCATGGTAGACTTCATTATTTAGTATGTATTCCGTGATCACATTATACAAATATCTCCAGTGTACATTGGTGCGAAACAATTCTTGCGAGTTTCTTGTCTGGAGTGGATACAGGTTTGAGGAACGTCGATATGCATCACAATTTCGACCTGTCGTGCGCTTCGGTCTGACTGACACTACTTGGTTGGCGTGTGATAAACTTGAGTGAACATACCCCTGTTCTTCAAATAACCTCATTTTGCGCAAGTAAAATGGCGGGATTCTGATTGAAGGTTACATTTGCAGCACATTGAAAAAATGATCGAAATGCACTATTTAGGGAGTTGACCTTTCCATTATTAACTTTCGTAGTCCTGAGAACTTTTCTTCACCGTGAGGAAACCACATGCCACTTCGAATTCTCAGAAAGGTTCTCACAACACCTATCCAAACTTCTGAGGAATCAATCTGACTTTCATTTCGTTTAAACTGTTCTTGTTCATTCTGCAAAACAGATTAACTAAAAAAGACGGAAAACAGGGACCTCGGAAGTAAGCTGACTTCAACTCAGGCTGTGAATTAAGCAACCGTTCAACCTCAGTCAGCTACCCAATCACTGTCTATTCTTCCACCGATCAGAAGTAGCTGCATTTCTAGACATTCTTCGCCTTCATCGTTAGTTCTATTATATACTTCAAAACGGTATATCATTTGACTGTGCTCATCCCAAGGACAGTGTATAACCAAACTTCTGACAGAGGTGAGGTGAATCTCATTTTTCATCGGTTTCAGTGGATTTCAGCCATGCTATCCTATTACCTTTTGACTTTGTAGTGGTCCCTGTCATGTAAACCGAGCAGTTTGGTCTTATAACTAATGACAGGTAGCCTTCAATAAGCTGATTGGTAGATTTTGATTGCGTCAGTGACTTTTTATTGCTTACAGATGACTTAAATATATCCCAAGTGACGTTTATGAGCTAGGCAATTGGGGTATTGTAATATTCCGTGTGCCTTGGGTCGTCTAATTATCACGCAGTCTGTCAAAACTGATAGGAGCCGCTGCCTACAACCATCTATTTTCAGAAAAGGCTCAAATTTAAAAGAAGTCGCTTTTAGCTAGACCCCATTCAACAACATCAACAGCAACGTGAAACACGACAATCGTCCAACCAGTTTAGCCATAAAACTAGGCTGTAAGCGCACAAACTTCACATTTGGACCTAGTTAACAACTGACCTCATTGAGTCCCATAATATCTGCCGAAATATCTTGGGGATTTATTCCTTGGCTAGATCCCTCAAGTGGCTCACACTGGAATCCACCGGTGTCACCATGTAGCATTGAAATCTTCTTGCTGCTAAGTCGATCCGTGCGTCTTTGTGTGCGAAAGATTTCTGGACTTACGGAATCTGACTGTTAAGCACTAAAGTTGTTCGTCGCTTTTCTGTTTCCGACAGTTCTTTCTACACTGTGGTAGCGAACGTTTGAGGTTTGGAAACGTGCGCTGGATGTGGATTATCTGCTTTTACGTGAAGCACTTTTACAACACCGGTTAAATCGGGTAGGATACACTTTATGCATGTTGCTTGGCGTCTACTATAGCGATCAATTGGTCAACTAACCACGGTACACAGCTTGCGATGGTTGGGTCACGTACTCCGTATGCCACCTGATCGTTTACCGTACCGGGCATTATATGCTGAGGCCACCAACAGTTGGGTAAAACCGCGTTGTGGTCCATCAACAACGTGGTCACAAAATACGAAGACCCTGACTGCTCCATTGAGCAAAGTGGGTAGGTGTCGCCTGCCTGGTTGGGGTCTTCGTGATCACTGAAACCGCTGGTTAGAGACGCTACCCGAGATGGCGATATGTCGCAGTCAATTGCGTACGTGTATCCATACAATTTCTAGTTCTTCCGTTTAGCCTTCTTTTAATAATTTTCAACCATCTTAGTAACGTTTTCTTTTAGGATATTCCACATCACTTGAGGTGAGCGGCGGCCCGTGCCACAGTACTTTTTGGTCAGGCTCATGGCTGTTATGATGATGATGGTGATTACTATAGCGCGCCTTGGTTGTGCTCTGTGCTTGTCTGGAGGCAACGGCACGGAGGGAAAATCATGTTTTAGTGTCCGTTCCTTTGGTATCCGGTTTGCTTTGTGTTCATTCCACCTGTATCAATGAATGAACACTACAGTATAATGTGTATCGTTAATCCACGAAACTGAAGGACGTAAACGAAGTCCAAAGTCAGTGGCGTGGATGCTGTTGTACTTTTTGTTGTAGACTTCTTTAAACACCATTGTACTTACTTCATCAGGTTATTTTTTAAGCAAGATGATGTGATAAAACGGAGGACTTCTGAACAACATTTTTCTGCAGCAGATTTGAACGAGAAGTTCTGAACTGGTTTTTGCACAATATAGCTCTGGATTTCATTTCACAGAAACTCACCAGGACCAAACAACATTCCGTGAGTTTATATTGCACAGTTGATAAGAATTGTGAAAAGAAGAGGCAAAACCATAGTCCCACACTTGCACACATCAGTCCACCTCAATTATCGGGGCAATCTGGTACTCATGAACATTTCTTTTGATACACAAAGTAATAGTAGATTGATAGAAACTTTCGATATATTATTGTACAAAGTATCCCGAAAGCCTTCCCCAAGATTCAGTGAATTCAACATTTCAGTGAACGCCAAGCTATCGGCGAGTGATATTTTGTAACTTGTAAGATTCTGACCCGATCCAGACATGATAGTATTCCTAGGCGTTTCATGGATCCAGACTGAAATGTATTCCTTTACCCGATTGAGTTCTTACTGTTCCGTTTTGCCCATGTAAATGGCCCAGAACTCACACACCTACCGAAACATCTCTGTATATTCAGAACGTTACATGTCACAGTCAGCCAGTGCCATCGATCGCTGGGCCCTTGTGGACATGTTGACTTCGGCGTAATCTGGAGAGCGCCTCTGGGATACGTTACGCAACAAAGTTTCGGAAGCGTCTCCAGTTTGCGGAAGCGATAACAATTACGAGTGGTTGGAAACCCCCGTTCTACGTACAAAAAACCCGTGCCAGATTGCTCTGATAATTGATGTTCACGGGTATGTACGGTTGTTTGTTTTTGCTGTTTTGTTACACAATTCTCGTTGAACTTTGCCACATAAACCTATGGACTGCGGCGTGTATCTGATGAGTTGTAGAGAAATGTGCTCCAGAGTTATAGTGCGCAAAAAAAGTGTTCTGGTTTTTATGTTCAATCCAAGAATAGAAAAAATGCAGCTATTGTCTACAATATTAACTTATCATTGAAGACTTTTTTGGCGCTTTTTATCGTCATATTTCTGATTCTGTTTCCGGTTCTGTTTCTAGTACTAGATTTCATTAGTCAATTTTATTTCATAGTTCTGTGTTGGCCCTCAGGATGACATCACATTCATTAACAATTATATATATATATATATATATATGTATATATATATATATATATATATATACCCCCAGTTTATTCAAACAACCTAAGAACCATGACATAGAGTGTGTGACTGAGTGTGTTGTATAACAGGCAGTTTCGTTATGAGTAGTATACTACTCACAAGTAGTATATTATCCACAGGCGACATTCAAGAACAAAAGGCAAGTCCCGAACGCTAAGAAGACGACGAACAATAAGAGACTATCGAAATAGTGTATACTTGCTGTGTGAGAACATCCACCAAGGCGAATGACAACGTACTGTCATCCAATGTATGTGAGTGTATGTCTGCCGTGCAACTGTGTGCGCGTTTGTGGTTCAATTTTTGACGACCTGTACGGAAGTTCACAGGCCAAGCGTTTTTTACGGTCAAAAGAAGCGTCTGACTCGGCTATGTGAAACCAAGTTTTATTGGAACAGTGAATCACAGGATAGTGTTAATGAAAGTTACTGTGGCTAGTTTTATCACCCCTTGTTAAAGTTCACCAGATGTGCCTATCTTTGCTACTGTCAAGATTTCAGTTACAACAATTTTGCAGTTTAGAAGAGACCCGGTCACGAACAATCTAGCGTTAATCCAAATTCTTGTAATTGGTTCTCTTCTGAAGTACAGAATCGTTGGGATGTGCGTTTCAAGTGAGTTTTAATTGGAGATAAGCTTGAATACCTCTCTACTTTTCGTAATTGGCTACAAGAAACTTAATACGAGATATTAAGGCTACAGTCCATTACAACCGATGTTCAAATTATTTGGAACATTTACTTCGGACTAAATAACTGGTTGCGCAGCAACTTTTGTTGAATTAACCAATAGGTCTTGGTCGTGAATTTACTAAGTAAGGTTTCTGGAACAGTGAATGTCTGTCCTAGAACTCCGAGTCGTCTCAGTACTACTTGAACAGGAATGCAACTGAGAGTACACGTATAATACTCCGGTCTTGCTCAATGTGACTGATCCACTGGGTTGCTTCGGTGGACCGGAGCTCATGTCCCAGTCGTGACTAGGACAAGCACTGCTGATGATTGTAACCCAAATCCGTTCTTTTTCTTAGTAAGCCAATATGGAGTCTCCCCGATTTGTACATTCGATGTTTAGCTGTGGACAAAATTAAGCCTTTCACACTCCACGTTTTCCTTATAGATGTGCAAATGTGGTTTACCAAGATAGGATGTTTGTTTGGACTAGTCTTATTTTCATATTTTTTGCAGGGTTAGAAGTAATGCTGTTTGTTTCGGAAAGGGTTTCTTAGTGGAAATGTTCAATCGATCCGTTTCAAAGGTTTTTCAGGCTTGTCATAAGCTTGGTTTTTCTCGACTTTCTCAAAACTTATGACAAGGTTGATCATTTCTATTTACTGAGGAAACAGAATCTTTATGACCTTAATGGGTGTCCACTCACCTGGCCAGACTGAGCGTAAGTTCAACGTCAAAGTGAAGGAACGGCTGTCACTGTGGTTCCCAGCCGGCAGCGGCGTTTCACAAGAACCAACCTTAGGGCCCCTGTTATTCATTATTTTGTTCTTGAACTACTCGGTATAATCAAATCACCGATGTTGTACGCTGATGACAAAACTCTCATAAGCCCTTCAGTACCCGAAAGATAAGGTGACCTTACAAAACGATCTGATCTGTCTAAATTAATGGTCCATAAAAATTAGCACCGTTCAATACCAAAAAGTGTGACGTCGTGCGCATTCATCATCAAAATTGTACTGATTAATAACTTGGTGACACAGAACTGCTCGTGTCAGCATGTGAAAAAGACTTATGGACTATTGTGACAGGCACTTTGAGTTTGTTTACACATTGTGTTTCTAAAACCAAAAAGTGACAAATATCTCTGAACCTCCTAGGAAATAACTGGAAATTTCCATCCTGAAGTTTTTCGTTACCACTAAGCTCGCCTCCATAATCCGCCCACTTGTCGAAACGAACAAACAGGCCTATCGTCCTTATTCCAAGAAAGATTTGGTACGTATTCAGTGCGTTCATAGACGAGTCACCAGACAAATTATGGGACTGACGAAAGCCTCCAACTCGGAAAAACTGGTAGAATTAGGTCAGTTCTCAATAAGTTACAGATGCCTCAAACGAGATCTAAGTCTTGCTTGCAAACTACCCTACACATAGAGTCATGCACCGGCATATCCTCTCTCCCCAAATAATGATGAATTTTTATTAAGTCATTGTCTGAAACTGAGTAATGGAAAGAGCAGGGTACTTTGTAGACAGAACCATTTCACAGTTAGGATATGTTCACATTGCCCAACTCTGAGGTCACGGCTGAATCGGTTGTGTTTGAATGTATTAGCCGATCGGCATATACGTGAGAGACAGTCGGCACTAGAAGTTTCCTAAACACTGTACTAGCTCAGTCTCATAGCTTCGTTGAATTAACGTTATATTTAGTTCCGTTCACTTTTTCTTTATACTTATACACCGGTCAACAAAATTTTCACCATCCATCACAGAAACGAGATCGCATAAGCACAGTTCTTTCTTTCTTTTCTAACAACCAATGAGCCTCAACGATAGTTTGAGGACAAGGAACAAAAAAATGGCATTAGTTTTCGTTTAGCTATCTACTGGAATTTATTATGTGAATCGCTGCACACATTATCTGAATGCATTGTTAACGAACTTACCGTGTATGCTGGAATGTGTTCTTGTATGTTCTCCTGCTGATTTCTTCTGCTCACCCTCGTCTGTATTGCTGTTACAGTGACAAATTTATAAACGTATATCAAAACGCTTGTTCACATACTTGTGGTGTCTTCCGTATCGTCAGCATGGAGAAGACACATGTAAGGCACGTGAACCTGCTGGTCCAACAACAGAAACAATCAGTTTCCCTGTCAATGTGTGTACGTGGGTGGCTGCACAACGGGTTCGTTATCAGTTCTGACACCCTAATATGCGCGTCAGTTTGAGTCACTAGAAACACACTTGGCTTAAGGACACACTAAGGACAAGACATTGGTGGGGTCTACGCTAACTCGCTATTGAATTTCAAACCTGTGTTCACTTCATTGTAGTTGAGCTCAACTTGCCTTTACTAGCGGATTTCGCATTGCAGTTAACACATTTTGACGATGAGTTAAATTCGTCTGTTCCAAAGATTCACAATATATTGATTATTTCTGCCTGCATTAGACATTTTTTAGCTTATCACCATTTTAGCGTTCAACACTCAAAGTGGTCACCGTTATACTCATCACTTTCTGATTTGAACAATAAAAACCGGAGTGCACTGCTTATCCCAATCCACTTTGAAAGCCTACTGGTGAAAAAAACTAGTGTATTGGATGAACTAGATGTTGCCATGTCACCCTTAAGACATCGGGCCAAAAATCATTTGGAATAAGTTTTAGGTCATCATGTTCGACAATTTGAGACGCCTGTTCGTTATTCCTTTCTCGTCACCTTTCTATCTGTATCCCTATTGGATCGTTACATTGTCTCTCGATGACCACTGTGAGAATCCTTTACACGTAGTGCGATTTTTGGTTTGAATATTGTACACACGATGGATATATATTGACTGCAGTGTTATTTGGACGAAAGAGTTAGAACAGGAAGTGGCCAGTATCGGATTATCAATGACGTAGATCAGTTTTTCATATCGAACAGTTAGGGGTGGGTGGGATGGATAGTCAACCGGGGGGTTAGGAAAAGTCACTAAGTCTGGGGTAAGGTCAGGTTCACGAGCACCTGTCTGTGAACCCATAAGGCGAACTAACTGCGACCGTCTTAGCAAACCGCATGAATCTCGGATTAGAATGACGTAATAGGATTTTGAGTGCGGACAGTCTACTGACTAGGCTTCGCAGTCTTATTACATGCACATATTCAGTCGCAACCCATACTGATCACTACTCCTGTTGTGTGACAGATTTGTAAAAGACGATACAATCATTGAATTTTGATCTTCATTACATGGCCTAATAGTCACATTTACAGGTTAAATCATCAAAGCGGCCTTGGAGATAAAACTGAAGTTTTCACTACCTTCCCGTGTTTGATAAGAAGAAAGTGATATACAGGAGTCACAATATTGAGAACAAAGTGGGACAAGAAGATGTATAAAGTAAAGACGTATAAATCAAAAGGATTGTGTGTTAATTGGTTTATTTAGTTTGAGTAACTAACAGTCAGATACCCAGTCATGAAAAACACAGTGCGGTGAACAAGTGGGTTTCTGGTTATTTAAATACATAATAAGCAAATACCTAGTTAGCGGTGTCTACTGACCGATAATTCTACTCATCCTTTTTTGTTTTAATCTTTGTTGCGCTGTAGTTTGTTTGAAGTTCAACTAAGTCTTGTTCGCCACTTTGCTATCCTCTTGACTTCAATGGGTCGTTGCAAATGAACTATTGTGTTTCTGATAGTAAGTGACACGGGCTCAAGCATCAGTTTAACTGCCCGCTTTTACTGTTGTTTGATAAACCTGGTGCTATCTAACCCACATGTGCTGCACCACGTTACATAGAAGCCAAACCAGTGTAGTATGTAAACTGAAAGTACTACAGTATGAAAGTATGAGTTCGACTACAACACTCCTGAGGAAGGCTACCCTAGGTGATTGAAACGTAGAGTATTACAACTTCCTCGTAACGCTGTGCTATTCTCAATCCATTCATCAATGACATATCACATTCCACTATTAAGGAATGTCGGTTATTTCGCCATTTGTGTCTACTTAAACCAAAGTACGCTTGCCCTAATCTTCGGTGCTTTTCATGAACTAAACTTTACTGTTATCAGTGATTGGCGACACTCTCGTTCTAACTGTTGTTCCACCGTTCCATTAATAAAGTATTCAGATTGTTTTCGTCTCAACAGATGCTACAAATCCTTGCCAAGTTTGGGATTAGAACTCCGCTCACGCGTTCGTGAGGCAAGCATAGTAATTACGGAGGAGCTCTACAAGATCAAAACTCGTTTCAATTGCTCCCTCTCAGAAAGACCTAACTAGGAGGTCTTTCCGAATATGAGGGCTGCAACTAAGTGTAAATGACGTCCGAATTGAAATTAACCAAATTCCCGACTAGTAATTAGTAAGATATAACAAAATCAAAACAATCAAACAAACAATCAAAAAACAAGAATCGAAACCCGAACAAGCTCTTTTGAGTTATTGGTTATCACGCCAAATATATAAAGCAAACAATAAACGCTGCTGTCCAACTGAGACGAACAAGTCAAGGAACGAGTTCAACTCAAGTCAACCACGTAACAATTGCAATGGAAGACGATATGTTTGAAACAGTGGCCTCACGGCTGTGATGCCGCTGGAGCCATTGCGGTTTGGTCGAGCAGCGTGTGGTCGGTGATCCATGGCAATCGCAATCCTCTGTTTGTCTGGTGTAGCAAAATTACTGGAGTAGAGAACCATGCCACTTCAGATTTATTTTCTTTGGACAGTACGTCGTAAAGATCCGTCAGCACAACGCCGAATGTTCATGTCCAGGAGGTTTAATTAGCTGATAATCTCCGATTCTAATGTGAGTTTTACATTAACGTGGGTTGCGTTGAGAATTGCTAGGATTTCTGTTCGATTAGGGTGTTTGATAACCACTTATACGATACAGTTCTTTTATCCCTTATAAACACTCTGTTCATGTACACTTACTCTCAACTTGTTATATTCGAGCTTCGTCATGAGGATGTTCGCGAACAATGATCTTGTTGAGGATCCCGTTGTCAAACTCTCCACATGTCAATGAAATACCTTGTTGAATATAAACTACACATTGTCGGCACTCATGTACAGTAGGTGTTTCAATTCCGTAGAAGGGTCACGAAAATCTAGATTCTCGGTCGCACTGCAGCTGTATACGTAGTTTATGGTTTTTTTCATTGGTATATTTGTAAAGGAAGACAATTTCAGGAGACAACGTTCTCGTCTAGTTACATTGAACTTATTGATTGTCTTAGCATTTGCAAAGTAACCCGTAAATTACGCATTGTCTGCATCCATCTGACAGGCTTAAGGTGGTACGACAGCATTCTTATCAGCCGGTATTATGATGAGTCATACGTATCTTAAAGAGGTCGAGAAGGCGTGTCCACTTTGTGGGCCATAAAGCTTGGGACTCATGGTTTCAGTGAGTTGGATGCGTATGAACGCGACGGACTCAGTTATTCCATGTTGTTTCGTGACATGCAAAAGTTCGACAGTGCATGCTTCACTTGAGCAGTTTTGATCTTTTCAGTTGGCGTCTTCTCGAATTTAATACCGTCATGTTGTACAGCTTCTGTCATGTTTATGTAATTCGGTTCATTAAGTAGAACGATCCTATCGCCGATATCTGGTTTGGGGAGAATAACTACTGATTTTATCCAGATATTCTGTGACTAACACTTTCTTTCGTTAGACGTTCCGTGATAGAATTACACTGTTGATACTGATAACGGGGTTTGGCAAATGTTGATTTCAGTCGTCCAACGTCTGACACTAATGGAGGATCAGAGTTAGACGACTGGCAAAACAATTTGTCGGAATGGACAACGGAAGTTAAGGCAAAGCGACAGTATTCCAGTCAACTTTCCTCAACCTGGAGGCAATAATTAGAAAATATGAACACCGTTCTGAACTGACTGAAAATTCAGAGAAGAGTTTCGTTGCATTGCTCTGTGTTAGCAGTGCGGCGTCTCTTTCCTAACTGTTTTCCCACAACAAGCCCAGAAACAATCGTTTCAAGCCTCACGGTTGGCATGATCCACCACTCAGACAATGAACGTTCAAGCTGCTGTGGTTCCAACGGCATCGTAGCTGTGTCGCAACTGTATAAAAACATCGTCTTGATTTGCAGTTATGAAGCCGTTGGGGTGATTTTAGTTTGTTACTTTTTTGTACGTTTCGCCTTCACAGCACTGTTCTATAATGAAGTTGTGTATATGGCCTGAAGGTTCCTCATCCTTCGGTAATCTGAAAAGCTATGAGTGTGTTGGTTAATAAACTTTTGTAAGTTACGGGATTACAATGGAATTCTCCACTTAGGTACAAGCCCACAGGTTTTTGTTCGTCGGATTTTTTCAAAAATAAATACGAATGTATGTTCCATGAACAGAAATTGACTACTTTCGCCAAGGATTTTGTGAGCAGCCTGATTTATACTTTTGTCTTGGAGTCTACAGTAATGTTATATGCAGCGTTATTGCATCAAGACGGGAACTTGTGTGAACGGGCTCGGCGGTTTGTTTTTACGAGTTAAATACAGATGGAAAGCCATGGCAGAAAGGTGAAACCATTCCGATTTTCTACAATGTTCCTTTTGAACATTTAAGATGCTCGATAGTGCATACCGTTACACAAAGTGTTTCAAAGGTATTTCAATAGCCGTTGTCATAAGATGGATGCACCCTGAATATGTCATTCGGGGCACTGCTCATTGAACATCACCAACAAGCTGAAACACACATCAATATTTTTAGTGACCGTTAAACCTCACTAAACAACTCGATCGTGTGAAACAGGATATGTAATACACACAGAATCTCATCAGTGCACTTCAGATGCACTTGATGATGACATTTGCTCAGGCTGGTAAATAAGAGAACATCATAGTTTACTGTCGCGGGAACTGGTACAAAGTTTTCATGTACGTCTATGGTGTTCAGTTGCTGTGGCAATGAGTTGGCTAAACTCAGACTAAATTTATTGGGAAACGTTTTGCAAATAATCTGACAGTTTAGTCAAATTGAGTTGGATACCTGTAACGGTCAACATAAGGCCGTTTAATTTGCACGGCTGAAGACATATCTGATGTCCAGAAAAATTCCAAGTTGATTTTATTGGTCTGTTCACGTCTATCAATAGGTAATGCGTCAGTCAGGCCCACGATGAGGTTTCAGGAAAAGTGTTTAACACGAATATCTCATAAACGCTAGATATTGAGTTTACTTCCCAGTGTACTGTAGATGAGATCGGGACTTAGCTACGGTGATTTCGACTGTTACCAAAGTGGTCATCATCACGTGCTAACCGACGCATAATATTGGTGCTTATTACCCTACAAATTTCTTTGCGGACAACAAATTATTTGGCCAAAAATCTTTCAGATAAATAACCATAGTATTACGAGAAAAACCACGACATATAAACACGAGTACTCCTATCGCGTAGACCTTCTGACATGGCGAATTTAACATATGCCAGTCACAATGATTCAGTGGACTTGAACAGAGTAACAGTACCAATTCATGTGTTATTTACTTGGGAGTATTCGTCTAAAGCACGATATATGTCGTTTTGTTTTTATCGTGGGAGTTCAATTTTTAGGAAGTACGAGTTTATTCCAAATCTCTAATCCGAGTAAAAACGCTTTCCCGCGGGTGTCAGTATTGAACAAATGTTTGTCTGTCGGGAGGAGGTAATCACCATGGAGTCTTCTCCTCCCCTGCTAGTTTTACTCTAACGCATGTCACATATTTGGTTTGTTGTTCGTCAGTACACTTCTTTTCGTTTATAACTAACGTTCGCCTGAAAAATATGCCTATTGGTTCCACTGTTATCTTTTCCTTGTTAAGTATAGGAGAATATTACTCTGCGATCAGTTTGGTCACCCAAAATATGTGAATATCCAAACAACATTGGTTGTAGATTAACAAATGCGAAAGGGAAACAGACTTACGTAAGTAATCAGGCGGAAAGAATGCAGCCGAAAATTGCTGCAGATATATGGTTAGGGCATTATGAAAACTTTAAGTTGAAACATTGATCGAGCTTGCTTCGACTGTTTGCTGATTTACTAATGTTGGCATCAGACTAGTATTATACAGTATTGAGTTGCTTTATCTTGTATTTGATCTATTCTGCTTGTGAGCACTACAGGAAATTGACGGTAGTTGTTTTACACTGCTAGCACAGTGAAAACACGCTCCGGACCAGTACCGGTCCTTTTAGTAAAATCATCCTAATGTTGATCGGTGATGCAATATGGAGGCTTCAACCCAGTTTGTTTAACAAAATGGTTTCGGTCAGAGTTTGATAATTCAATAGTTCTGTTACCAGATATAATCTTGATAGATTTATGATGTGGCGATGGGGTGTAACTTTAGTCAAACTGTTTGTCACATACTCAACGCCACTTGATATTTCTCGGTATGCCTGGAGATTTTATTTGTAAGCAGATTTTTTCGGTCACCGGTCTAAAAGTTCCGGAGTTCAGATGAGTGTTTACAGTACGACCTCCAAACTAAAATTTTGCGTGCTGACACTTACGTGAATCATGCTTGCTAAGTATTAACAAACAAAATCAATAACTCCAGTAGATAACCTCTTGTAAGCAACTGGCAACACTACTTTTTCGTAACGTTCCGTCTTCTCAGCTGAGGTAAGCTAATTCCAAAGTTGAAGCCATTTAGAGCAGGTGGAACGCGACTTAATTCGTTAGCCTGATAGACGCGGTTCATTGCTGACTACTACAAAGACAAATCAACATTCCGTTTAAATTACTAACGTTTGCTGTATAGTGACAGAAATAAATCGATATGATCAATATGATACGTTGGTTCATCAGCCCACTTTTTATGGACGGAGGCGGAAAGAGATAATTTTTTTCTATATTTGTGTAACCCATTCAGCGACAGCTGGATGCCAGTTAGACCGATTACAAGCAGCAGCCGTGTTAAGTCATGGTAATCGAGTTTTTTCACGCATCTTTGTCTCTCGATAGCAAGATGGCCACTAAAATAAAGCGTTCGTCCACTTTCGGGCATTAGTCTGAATACTGGAAAAATGTAGGCATCAGTTTCAAAACTAACGTCATCAGAGTATCTAATCATGAGCTGATGTTCCGTGTTATCTCGATGAGATTTCGCAACTTGCCTTAGACTCGCATTTTTTCCGGTCTTCGATTTTGCAAGCAATTTGTCCACTGTAAATACAGGCAGATTTCCTTCACTGCTTGTTACATACACTTATGAGTTATGTCAACGGACCACCGGTATTTCAGAGGTAATCAAATTGAATGGGGCACTGGTCACTTTCAAAGGTTAGCCTCTTTGCCTACTTCATCCAAAAAACTGCGAGTAGCTTTCTATCTCACTTTCTTATATGAACTAGCGATTGTGTTTTTCCGTTTCATCACGGCTAGTGATACAGGGTAAGGGACTTCGTAGAAAAACATTTTAGGGATGGCCATTTTGAAGAATATGCCGTGACTATTTTTTTGCTAAATTCATCGTCACTACTATCAGTTCGAAAAGTATAAGCCATGTAGAACATATGTTCATTGGTGGCTTAGGCTGTAACCTATGGCTGCGGGCGTTAAGCAGGTGCCACAGACTACGAACCAAGCAATGCTCAAAAGATAATCGGCTGATACTTGGGCGACCTTATATCAGGAATGACCCCAATCCATCTCGTTTAGGTATTGAAAATTCACAATACACGTATTAAAGTAAAAGTTTTGGCAAGGTATTAAGATGGTCCAAAAAAGGTTTTCTCCGAAATTTCCTGTATGAAGATGTTATGATGACGGTTGCTGCAAACTCCATAGACTCTTCCAGTTTTGTAACTAAACTTTCAGATCACGTTTGTTCATAATTATTGGATCGCCCTTTTTCAGTACGCGCTCAATCGCTTGACCCAGAACCGAGAAGGGACGTAGCAACAGCGTTTATCAGAAGGATCAGTCGAATCGGAATTAGGCCACGGGGGCTCTAAATTTATATGGCAAAATAATTACAGTACGTGGTCGACAAGACGCATAACAAATCAAATGAGACGATCGTATATGACAATAAGAGCGTTAGAACTAAGTACATTATGTGGGAGCATCAGAAAATGACGCGAGAAAACACTTCAGACAACGTACATACGTTTGATAGCACGGTTACAGTTTGATTAGCTGAGTGAGATTGATTAACTGAATGAGTTAGATCAGATCAATCCAACCGGAACCCGGTCGATCAGTCGATATGACGTGGTTTGCGCTTACTGCGAAGATTAGCCTCATAACAGTAATACATGAGGGTATTCCGACCACTAATTGGTCGTTCGTTAATTTTATCTTTCACTCTACAATGACACCGAACTGCATGATTTCCCTATCTGTTTCAAATACAACTGTTTTGGTTACATTATTTGACAACGACCACTTAAGAAAACTAGCGAGTAGGTCGCCATGTTCAATGGAGAGCGACACAGTATTTTCTGAAAACTCGTAGATCTTGACAATATCTTGTGACCTTTTAACTAGTGGTCGGAGACTGCCTGTTTGATGCTATATAAGTCTATTTAATAAAGACTAAGCCCCATAGATTACTTATAGAATAAAGTTTTACTATTGGCTTATAACGTTTATGACCGTATAAATGACTTCAGCTGCATACTGTGTTACTTATCACATTGCAACTTTTCTTTCAATCCACCTATGTACTTGTTCAGTTCATTCTTCCAGTATTCTCGTTTTTTTATAAGATCTTTGTTGCGAGTACTGCTCCATATTACCCTCATTATCTGGCCAATTAAAAATAACTGCTTCGTTGATTTTACTGTCCTTGTGGGTGATGTTTTCTGATCTCGGAGTTTCCAAATCAGCGTTCTTTCCTATCGCAGTAAGACAAACGTCCACCTATTGAGATTTCCGGACACCGGCTAATTGCAAACTCATGATAAGTGTGTGCCTAATTAATAGTCGGGTGAAGTTAACTCGGACTTATACACATCACAGTTCATGCTTTTTTCTGAAAGTCTGCGTTCGGTGAATGGTACAACTTTGTCCGGTCGAAAGACGTTTAATTTTCTGACAAGAAATTTCACCAGTAAGCAACGTTGCCGAATGCATACAAATTATCCAAATCGTGAACTACCGACAGGTTTCAGACATGTTCGCATTGATCAAATTTATTGCGAGTTATAGAAGTCTTATTGACTGAAGCAGTATTTATTCAGTCATATAAATTGAACATCAACCACAAGTGATTGCAGCTGTCGCATTCCCATAGATAATTCAGTCAACTGACTGAAAAATCTGTGGGAGTGACAGCTGTGAGTAATCGTGGGTGTTGTCTAATTTATATGAAAACCAAAATCCTCTACTACTCATCAGTTATTCATAGTTGACAACAATGAGAAGCAAACAAACGGGAGAATAGATTAACTCTGAGATACTGTTCTTGCATTCTGTAATCCGCTTTTTGCAATTTCTACCGAGTGCATTAATGCATCAGAAACGTCCTCTATCTGACTATCGTCGATCATTCAGAACTTAATAGCATACACTACCAGTTTGCTTGGCATGTGTATTCAGTCTTTTCGGGTTTTAGCTATTGGTAACTGCTGTTTAACTGTAAAGTAGAATCGGGGTTCATGTGTCTGCTTATGGTTAGAAATTGAAGGCCTCAGAAGCATCTCTCAAGTGTAAGTGAATCCGTGCTACTTCCCTCTTGCCAGTTTAGTTTGACGTAGAAATCACATACTATTTGGTGTGAAGAAATAGATTGCCAGAAAGCGTGTCATTGAACAAAGGTGATCACTATGATATGCTGTATAGTATATTGACCGAATGAACACGTCCTTTTGGTCTTTGCACAAACAGCAGGCCAAATACAATACAGATCTGATTCTAAAGTGCTTTGTCGTTTGAAAATTCACCTCCGGTTGCATATACATTCCTTGTGAAGAAGTCCTTTTTGCTCCGAATGGTCTCCCTAACCGGACTGTGTACAAGTCATTACTTAATAGCAGATAATATGCTCTGAAGGTCGAAATTTCCGTAGACGGTATAAATGTGTGGATGAAATGTCTTTTTGAATGTTGAACTAATCACAGTACATCCGTGCACCAAAAAGATTGAAGATGCTTTCGAAGATGTTGATGTAAAACGCTAGCACCTGGCTAGTCTCCTGCTTGACAAGTTTACTAACCCATGAGAGCAAAATCCTGCGCAGTCTGTCAGAGACTCCTTGCCAGCTTTGGGTACATAGAACTGCTGTTGTACCTTCAGTACTGGTATATTGTCCGGAGCACAGACCCATCAGAAAGAAGTAAACAGACAAACTGTGCACAAAGAATTTGCTATGCCTACACTTTTAGCCAGTTAATTCAACCTGACCGCATCGTTACTAGCAGCCGTTCTCATGTTTTTCTCCTGTCACTTTTATAGACAGTCTTCAGAATAACCCAACCAATCTACTGACAATCTCAACCAAAGAAAACGAGATGTCCGGGTAGCCATCTGGACAGTGAGGATAAGCTGGACAAACACTTGTGCGGATCTGTAATAATAGACTGATTTTTTTCAATACAGGATCAGTTATTACAAAGTCTTTCATTCCACGTATACTACAGCTACTAACAAGTGAGTAACTGCAACTAATATAATGCCAATACAGTTTTGTAATCACATTTTCACCTATCTATATAGTTCGTCTATCGTTATTCGCCTTTCGCCGACAGATACTGAGAGCATATTTCGTTTGTTCTTTATAGCAAATCACCTACTCAATAAGTTATCTGGAGCTGATGATCACTGAACACCCAAGCCACCTAACTGCGCTTGTGTCCATGAGTTAACTCATTTCAAAAATGCCAAAATTCATGGTATGTAGTTAAATATTTACTAGCATGCGCCGCTGATCATCAATCATCCAGTTAACATAGTCATCGTCTGTAATGTTCGCTCGATAATTTGGAACGATAAACCTTTTTTGATCGTATTTTTATAAAACAGTGTTAACTTTTTAGGATAATTTTTTGTATACTAACTGACTGGTTGGTGACTTATGGGATGGCATGGGACTGTGAAGCTGCCCACAGTTCTGGCTGGAAAATCGTTGGGACATGACAATGTTGCATTCAGTAGTGTATCTGTGTTCATGAAGTTAGTTGTTATCTGCTATATACTTCTATCCTTCTGTCTGTTTATTTATTACTATTTTACTTTGTATCTATTGGTTAATTTATTTATTTGTGGGTCACTGTGGAGATCAACGGCAGCTCGAAACGTATTGTCCAGCCACTCAGACCTGAAGTTGGACGCGTATGTAACCAGTTGCTTTTAACTCAGTTTATCGATTGTTTATTTCCTCGGTGAACACGATTTAGCAGTCGGAGTAATGACTCACTGGCAACCGTTTTTTGGGGTGGACATGGTGGAACAAGGTTGGGATGTTTAACAAAATTAATCCTGGACATATTGTACTGATGTTATCCATGGTCTGTGATGTCGAGTAGAGATGATATTACGGTGCTTGAGTTCGAAAAAAAGTGAAGTTGATGACCTGAAATCACTGATCCTCCACAAATTATTATACTATGCTACAAGAATTTATCGGTGAAAAAAGATCCAACCTTTTGTCCACTGGACGAATGAACTACACCTTGCATTAAATCGTTGACATCACCTTGACCTGTGACTTACTGCAACTTGTAGTAATGAACCACTCTTAATGTCTGAAATCACTTCCTTCCATGTAGTCAGCTAGTTTTGATAGCCATCGTTACCGTGTGTGTGCACCATACTTCCTCATCCTATAAAACAAAATTTCAACAATGAAAGGCTCTGCAACAAACAGGAAGTATCATTAATCCAAACTAGGTTATTATATGATTATCACTTATAAGGTTTATGTAGAAAGATTTGCAACCAGACTTACCTCAAATCAGTCAACAGTTTTGGAATAATGTTATACTTACATACATAATGCTTTGATCCCAAAGTTTTACGGCCAGCATCCACACAAATTAATTTTATGAAACAGAAAGCCACTTAACTAGGGAATCGTAAATTAAGTGTACCTTATACATATTTATTGATATATGATAGAAACTTGCTTGTATGGTGCATAAGCTTGAATTTTGTAACTCCGCTATTCATCCGTGTGTATTCTGGAATTTAATTAGTAAACCCAATAGAGAGTGTAGACATCATATTCATGAAGTAAAAGAGAGGGTTGTAAAACTTGGAAAATGTTCGTTTTCTGACCAGGTTCAACAAGTATTCGTGATATACACAGTACGAGTTTGCATAACATTGAAAAGTACCATTAAAATAAACTACCGTAAGTGTACCAGCTACACAGGAAGTAGACATATCCGTTTTACTGTGATACGTTTAGGGAATAAATGAAACATCTTGGATTATTGCGCAGAAAGGCTGGATGAAAACAAAACTTCAGATGCAGACGGAAGAATGAAGGATAGAATATCGTTTTAATTGTATACCCGTTCGCTTTACACACGAAACGATCGTCTAATACGAGCCCAAGGTGCTCTGAGGCGCCTCTTTCTTCCATTGGTGTTAACAACGGACAGGTTTGATAGACGATATGAACAAAAATGAAACTATTTGTTGTTTTCTACAATGGAAGAATGTCACGGTTGTAATTATGATAAACTAAACCAACGTGTCTGTCATTATTTTCTATTCAATCAAAGAGATTTGTCAGTATCAAGTAAATCTTCCAGTTGAACTGGCATCTGAACCGATTTATACGGAATCCACGACGGATTGAAGGCAACTGTTTATGTTCCAATGGAGAAACAGAACCAAAGTCTAGAATGGCGCACTAATTATTAGAATAAGTCTCAGGTTTATCAGAAAGTTGTAAATTCGAGAATACGTGTAGTTTTATTAAGACCATACAGATATAGAGGAGATGTCGCACCGGAGCGGATGCTGGATAGAGCAAGTCGGCTAACTCTTTCACTAGTTTTCTATACTTTACTAAAATCTCAGGGTCTATGGCTTCCTCAGTGTATTATTTTTGTTTAATTGTCAAACCAGGTTATAGACAAGAAACACTTGAGAGCCAGCTACTTTTCAGAAGGTCTATAGCCACTTAGGATACCAAATATTTTCTTGATGAGGCCTCGGTTTACGCAAGATGAGAATTCTCACTCGTTACACTTCGCGAAGTGAAGTTTTCTCCCAACATGACATTCACACTGATCAGTTTTTCTCAGATTAATATGCTCTCCCTCACTAGAATACAGAACTACATCAAGTAAACATTTTTATCTCACCGTAAAGCTTCGCTAAGACAGTGGTGCACAGAAGGTAGTTAGCAAAGTCGGTACAGATTTTGAACGATTTGAAATTTGTATACCCTGGATATTATGACCAACCTGGACTACTTTCACTCCGTGTTGATTAGTTTAGTTTTCATTCAAATCGTGTAATACGCTGCTGTCTTGTTTAACTGTGCAATTTGATTTTCATTGATTTATTTCCTGCAATTTATCGACATAGATTTACGCATAACTGGAAAGAAACATAATTTCGAAGTCGAAGTCTCTTATTCATCACAGAAACGTTTAAATGTATACTCCGAAATAAAAATATGTCTAACGCAGCCAGGAAGGCGTTTGTCAACTTACGTAAGATCCTTAAATAATACATGGTGCTCGTGTGTGAACCTCTAGACACTAGATCTGGCCTATGCTTATATTCTAGTTTATAGGACAGAGACGCTTAATTTCTTCGCCTGTTTGGAAGGCTTGTTGCGTCTCAGATCTTGCAAAACCGTGTACTTCCTTTTTCAGGAATCTGTCAAACTGTAATTCAGAAACATGCTGAGTTTTATGTATACCAAACTATTTTCAGTATTGTGGATTTTCCGGAATGTTGGCACAGAGTTCCGTGCCGAGCAAATTTTGTTTAAACTGACAGTACGTACGTTTGTTATGTTGAATGCCATATATAATCAATTCATAACACAGTTGATTGAGATCACGTGTTATATGAATAGTCATAATAGTCACTGAGAGAACGGATGTGAACATAGATCGATGGGGAAATCGTTCACGTCCTGCTCGTTCCCGTTCTGTGGAATTGAGTATGAAACTGACTGTCTAGCTTACAACTCTTAGAGCACATGCGACCGGCTATGAGCTAGGGTCCAGCGAGGGCAGAGAAGGGGATCAGAAGGTGTGCGATTTCACTGTGGTACAGACAGAGGAAGCGAGATGGGGGCTGGTTGGGAATTGCTAGTGGGGGCCAATCAAAATCGAGATGGTGAGAGATGTTTGTTTCTCAGTGTCAGAGACACGATTACTTTGGAAAACTAGAGGATTGATTTTTTCTCAGGGAATATTAGATACTTTTATCGCTTGGAAACAACAGATGTGAGTGATTTCTTTACGACATATTGCAGTTCAGATCGGGTATAGCTGAGTTATTATATGTATACTAAATTGGTGATACTTTTCGATGTCATGTGGTAATATGTTATACAATATATTAAAATTATGTGTAAAATTTTCCACTTAAAATTGTTTATCTTTCTTTGTCTGGCTGGATTTCTGCTAATTAGTTCGTATCTAAAACCGTGATCTGAACTCCACCGACTTAAACTTCGGTTTGCTTAATAGTTTAAACAGTATGTGCACTACAATTTTAAATAAGGATGTTTTACCATTTTTCGATATAATTCGGGTATTACGCTCTTTTGTTAAAAACATCCCTGCGTTTTTTGAGATTGATGTTCGGCGAGCAAGCCACGTTAACCAACGGCTTTGCAATCACACGTCATTTTGCCGGTGGGATACTCTTAATCCGACTGAAGCGAACTACTTGTTTTCTCCAGTTGTTGCAACGCAGTTGAACATTTAGGGATCACAACGACAAGAAACCGGACATCATTAACACCCGTCATAAGTCCTATGATCTGGGCTGGAATGAACTGAACTAATCTACTTTATTCCGTAATTCAAATACGTCCTAACACTTGGATATATGCCATGTTATCACAATGCACCGATGGGGGTAAGGTTTATAGATACCTTTCACAACTTGCTTGCATCAATCAGATGCAATCACCTCAGGCGCCCACTCTGAACCAAGGCTCATCGCTACAAACCACAGTGACACGCTGTTTAAATGACAAAACCACCGTTAACATCAGATAATTCCTTTACTGACAATTCCCCTTCCTTTCACGGCTTTATTCACGAGACTAGTTGAAATTAATTGGCTCAGCGGTCCGGTATTTAGCACAAACTACTGGAACCATATATATATATATATTACTACATTTTCCTTTAACCATAGAAACAGAAACTCTTCCGTCTAATCTAATCGATCAGTACTCACGATTCACATCAGTTAGCCTGATGCATCTCACGCCAGAGTGTGTTGTTTGGCTTCATCCACTGTTGGGACACAAAAGGGCGTAAACCGAAATTAAACCATGAAAGCCAAAATCAATTAGATGAGGGTTGACTTTAACAACGCCATGTTTTCTACCAAGCATGTGAAGGAGCAACGACAATATAAACAACCTGTCATCTTCACATTATGAAAACGAGGTCATTTGAATAAACTACCTATCGAGTAGGCAAACAGCTCCAAATTTGAAGAAGAAAACTTTTGTACCATGACGTTTTACTGAAGTGGTAACACGACAGTGGTCAAATCAACAACAATTGACTTCAGTTAACTACATGGAAGGAGAAACAGAAGTGGGTTGGTACACACAATCTCAAGATGCCCTCACCCCACTTTGAATTACCGTCAGCACTCTGAGCATACCTTCACTGAGTTATTCGGGGGAGTGAATGGGAAAGGGCACACTGACCGTAATGTGAAGCATTTAATTCAAGGCGACACTTTTCATGGCTTAATAGAGCTGATGATACAACAGTCTCAAATTGGTGAACCCGTTACTCGGGCGTCCGCATCATCGATTGCTTAACACCGCATGATAACAGCTCACCGAGTTGATTTGCTTAGCCTGTACAAAATATTGTTACTCGATCGGACCACGAAGCTACTGGTCATTAGCAAAGCTATGTTGTTCAGAAATCACCAGTCGGCGCTATGTGCACAAAAATGGTTGAAGCAACTCATCGGGTTGCCGGGTGTTGATTACATAGTACTTGGTGTGGATGTGTGCGTGTCCATTCTTTACCTCTAATCGTCTGTCGAATACAACTTGCATGTTATACATGTGTGACTGATGAAAGCAAACAAAATGTTAACACATCGCAAGGTATGTTTTTTCCGCACTGATGATCTTGTTATCGAATTTTCGCTCATGAATTCATCTAAATAACTTTTGTTCGCTTTAGCTGACGTAGTATGTATTGCAGTCATAAGATCTGGTTTAGGGAATAACGTTTATTTTGTCATTAAGTTAGAGTTGTTCCGTTGGCACACAATTTAAACCCAGTGGACCAATCCACAAACAAATTAAAGAAGCTCTAGTAGTTTCATCCACACCTGGATTCATCTACGATTCAGTCTTGCAGGATTTGAAAGACATCACGTTGCCCAAGACTGAACGAAAACTGCGAATACGAAGTGTTAATGACATATTCGTAATCAGTGGACGCCCAGTGGCAGAAGACCCATACTCAACATCAGTATGAACCACATTAATCTTACAACAGAGATTTAAAACGAAGGCGTGTAGCCTTTTCTTGATTTACTAATCAACCGGAGACCGCTGCTCACAGAATATATACGTGAACAGGTCAACTCACCTATTTTCATAACATCCTGTAACCCTGTCCTAGAAAAGGTAGCATTCAAACGTTGTTTAAAAGAGTTGTGCCATGGACCTTTGAATGAAAGAACAGACGAATATTCTGGGAATTTCGTCAGAAGACGTCTGATGCAGAAGGAGAAGTATCCAAACTCCATAGATCCACCGACGAAACCATCCATTTTGCTATACATCAAACTCATATCATAAATAATCTTGAGACCTCTGTGATTGCATAACCCCAAGTTAGCACAAAAACTAGCGACCATCTTAAGAAGAACACCTGCAAAACCAACCGGACACCTCTAACTCACTGACGGAAAAGATTGTGTGCAGAATCAAACGGTGTGACGATGACACACGCAAAGCCAGGCAAAGTACACGAAAATGACCTGAATGAGTACGTGGACACAAACTGGCCGTCAACGGGCACTATCAGTTTCCGTCGACACCCATCCTCGAGGAATAAATCAGACACACATTCAAACTGAACACCGCAGACATTTTTTTTAAGCAAACCCCCAAACATACAAGAGAATTTATCGAAGCCCGGTGTACAAGTGGCTCGATAAAAACACGTCATTGGGCAAAATCTGAGAGCCAGTATAAGCTAAAGACACTAGGAGGAATGAACGTGCCCAAAAGCCAGCATAGCGGAACGTAATAGCTTGAACACGTCGGATTGACGATCGAAGCTAGATGATTAGTGACCTTTCAGCTGGAACTTCAACAACAAAGAGCCGACAGAGACAATCAAAAGAAAAGTTTGAACCAACCAAGTTTCACGGCAAAGTTCACAGACAACATTTAATGTTCAATTAAACTCTGAGTTGAAAATTCAAAACCGTAGTAAGTAACTGGTCAATCTGTAGGTCATAAGGTTGGAAAACAACAGAAAACAACCAATTATACTTCCAATTAAAAAGCTGAAGAAAAAAACGGGAAGTAAACGAACGGAATTCAGACTTAAAGGTCAATCGACTTCCATATAAAACGGCGTGCATTTAGCAAAATTCACTAGCCGCCAGGCTTAATTCGACAGTCTTAATCGCGATCTACCGATGATGCCACCTCGGCTGGGTTTGGAACATTAGTGGCGGAAAGCACAATGGAGCGGTTAACTGAAGACAACAAGTTAGCAACCTATATGCCAGGTGCAGAGAACAACCGAAGGACTAAATCATCAACCCCAGTCATCAATCTCGCCATTAGTTTCAACAATTACCAACCTGCGGCCTTCGACGGATAATTCATAGTTTTGGGAAAGTCATAAAAAGCCCGTCTTATGTTGAATTTAATCAGCTAATCTCGAAGTTTCAGTGTTTGGCTTCCAGGAACCTTAAAAGGATTATCTACTCGTCGCAGGTTACATGGTGCAAACTTAACAGTTGAAAACTGAAAGAATAATCAAATGTTCTGGTCATGACCTAGGTCTACCGGAATCGCTCTGTTTTCATTTATCCTCTAATCCTGTGTTCTTCTGTTACTTCTAATTCTTTGGGTTGCTACTCATTCCTTGTCCTTTTCTCTGAATATTTGAACGACTGTAAATTTAGTTCCTACGTGTTACCAACAGTACTGATACAGCTGAAACCGATCAAATTATTTAATGCCTGGTAAATCACAACTTGTCTGGTATGACTGCCCGATCGTTGAGAATTTTTTCCATCGAATATGACGTAGTTCGCTATGACCCGTCACTACACCGGGAATGCTGTCACCAGGCAAGAATACACAATGTTTTTGATTGTAACACTAGTAATGCTGCCATCACTTTGACGTTCTGTAAGCAAAATGAAGCAACTCACGTAAACGATAAGTCACAGGGCCATTTTGTGACCGCTGACGGCTCAAAATTAAACATATCCTATTCAGCCGAAACACGTTGCATCGTTCATGCCTATTGATGTGACCTTGAAGGAGATTGATGGAAAAAATGCATGACATGTTACGCTATGGGCTCAACCAAGCAGGAGATATGGTCAGGCTTTCAGATGATGTAGCTTTTCCACAACCATGAATGTTGACAACTGCATTCACTATCCCTGAAGGAATTAGCCCTTTCTTTTATTATTTCGGAGCGTCAAATCTTGTATTCGTCCTGTTGCGGTTCAGAGAAGAAAGTGCACACTGGGAAACTATGTTTATTGTTGAAAACCACTAAGCATCAACGAGATGTCTTCCATCTACTACTCTAAGTTGCAATGACCCCGCTAGTCTTACAAAGTTCTTTCATCTCTTATTATAATCGAGGTTTATTGTTGACTGTTTTCATCCTATGCGCTACCCATGATTTTACCACGCTGAAAACGTTTCCTCAGAACCAACTTCTTGTTCTCCTTCGGACGTATATATGTTTGTATTTGTGAAAGTGAATTGAAATGAAGTAAATCACCTACCAGTCGTCGTCCAAATTACAACTGGCGGCTTCATTGTTTTTTCTTTACCCTATCAATCCTTGCTAGTTTTGGTTTTAGTGGATGCAGTTCAAGATGAAATTAGACGACGAGTCTACTTCCCTTTTTATCGTTCCCCTGAGATCTTTCAATTCGACTTGTTTATTTTCTCAGTTTTCTTGTTATCTTGCCATGTTGACATATTCTAGACGTAAATTATGTCTTTTTTGCAAATCACCCAAAAAACGAAGATGAAGGTCAGTTAATCATTGCATTATTTCTTACCTATCGAATTTACGGGCAAAGCAACCTTTTCCCGCAACAGATTTGAACAGTGGAGTCAGAAACAGTTTTTTGCACAATGTATCTCTCGAGCACATTTCGCTGCATCTCATCAGGTACATACTGCAGTCTGTGTGTTTATATAGCAAAGTTCAATGGGCATTGTGAAGCTAAACAACAAAATCAACAACCACACAAACACACGCACACTCACACACATCCACGTACATCAATTACCAGGGTAATTTGGTACTGACGAACAAGTCTTTCTGTACACGGAGGGGTGGCTTCCATTTGCTAATTGCTACCGCCTCCGCGAACCGGAGAAGCCTTCGATTTTTTGTTACGTAACGTATACGAAACGCCTTCTCCAGGTTCAATTGGGGTCGACAAGTCAACAGGTGTCGGACGATCGATGATGCTGGTTTCCTGTGACTTGTTACATGCTGACTTGATCCCGGTGTTGTTGTATCCATGACTGTTTTGCGAACCCAAAATGAAATGTGTTCGTTGACCCGGTGACGTAACTGCCGCTCCGTTCTGCCTATGTAAGTGGCCCGGCACTCACATGAGAATTCGTAGATGACGTAAGATTTGGCGTTGAGCGGTAGCGGTGTTTTCAACGGTGGAGTTGGGATTCGGGTGGTGGTGAATAGCATGACCAGTTGGGCTGCATAGAACGTGCGTCCCATAGCTGCAATGTCATCACCTTTGTATAGCAAACGGGCGTTTCATTTTGAGGTGTACGCTAGAGTGCGTTCGGGTCAACCTCTCTCTAAAGACAGTATGTGAAACTACCTCATCTGTTTTTTTCAATTAACCCGCTAAGGTTATTCTGTTGAATAATGAGAGCACCATAGTGGTTTATGGGTAGAGAACAAGCCTGAATCGCATCAGATGCAACTTAGACCAAACTTGGGAAATAAGTTACCAAATTATAAAACTGGATCTAATTCTATAACATCGAAGCAGTCACACTTATCTGGTCTTGTGTTTTTCTGTGACGGCCATTGTAGCGTGCGTTATGATTTCTTTCGCTTCTAATGAGCCACATTTTCTGCCAAAATGCGGTGTCAATTAGATGAACTAGTTGGGTGATGTGAAATTCACGGGGTTACTCATCCGAAAGTGATAAACTCGGTCTACATGTTTCTCCATAGGTGGCTCAAATTCACTGAGAATTTGTGTTCAAGGGGCATGCAGTGCAACGTGTGTTTAGTTGCCTGAGATGTACCGCCAATCATATGAAACAAAATATGCCTATCTAGTCGCATTGGCTGGACATAAACGGTTGCAGCCTCATGGCGTCAAAATGCATGGGATGTCCTGTTAGACAGTTCGCAGCTGTGAAGAACGTTCGTTTTAGTACGACCAGTAATAAACAGGCATTTGTACAGGGCTGCTCACCCAGGTGGTCGATGTAGGAAGGCAACCGCACATTCATAAAAATGCACCTACCAGAGAACACTTGTAACACCTGATTCACAAGGGCTGAGAGCTCGCAAACTGCGAATTTTGTGAGTGGGTGTACGTACTCACCCATATCTTCTTATTTCCGCGCGTTTTTGTTAAGTCTTTCTTATCAGTTGACGCTTTCAATGATTACCTGATAAATAACTATCTGTCGAATATTTGTTATTTTTAGACGAAGAAATTAATTTGTATGGCAGTTTTGAACGAGAAATGACGGGTTGACTTGGACCTTTCTACATGATCCCATCAGACACATTAGGAGCACTCTCACTATACCATATTTTAACGCTGGAAGTTCTACTTTTGTTTTAAATGCGCGTGGTAAACCATCTGGAATACTCAGACCATTTTAGGAGTTTAAAGACCTGCGGAGCTTCAGTGTTTATTGAGAAATTCCAGTAGCGACTGGACACTTCTAGTTGACCTACAGTTGATCTATTTTGGTTTATTATTTGAATACAAAAGAGAGTCGTACACTTTACAGTGAAGTCGTTTTCGTTTTTACCAGGAATGATAACTTAGTTGACGGCCACATACGGATACTCGTGAGTAGTTCGAAATTTTACTCGACACAACTGGTCACCCGACCTGATCACATCATTTCTAGGTCAGAAGTTTCAATTAGGCGAGATTTTGGGCAATGGCTTACTTAATGTAATGCAACAGTAACTGCTAATCAGTCTGCCCGAAAGTACACTTTGAGTATACAGAAGGTTGGCTGGTAGAACGAATACCCTATTATATACACATAGATATCAACAGCTAACTAGGAAACAACTTCATACTGTGGCGAATAGTTGACTTCTTCACACGTCAACGTATTGAAATCGCCTCTAGCTAGCCACTAGTCAGCTTTAGAAGATGAAAATCTACTTGGGTGAATACTGTTTCTGTTGAAGTTCGTGAATGTTGTGCAACCAATTCGAGGTCGATATTGAACACAAACATATTACAATATCAGTTAGAAGACACACATAACGATATGAATTCATTTCGTACACTCTCCTCAGTCATAAATTTGTGACTGGGACCACCAAGAATTAAATGAAACGGTTGGAAGTACAAATCGGGCTGGATCGTGATTGGTACTCGCTACTACACCAACAAAGGTTGACAGTCATTCGTTTTGTGCGCGTAGAACCTGCTGTCGATGGCTGATCAACAGTGCTTTGATATACTTGAAAATTTGTGAGCTGTCAACGTTCAAATATTAAACGAAGATGCGATATTGACATTGTGATTTGTAGTCTATAAGTGCTTTGCAATGGATGCAGCAGGGTTTCGTCCTTGCTGAGTGTCACTCATTGGCGGGTGAGTTAGTGTCATTCTCATCCACTTTGGGATGTTCGTCTTAAAACTGCTTCTAAACATTTGTTCTTTTCTACCAGTGTCTGTTTTCGCAACTACACGAAAACTGGTAAATACAATGGCTGGTGAAAAACAGAGGACATTACTTTTTGACTGAGGTTAGAAGGAACCTAGTCGTTTGTGAAATCAGAACAAGCTTTGTTACACTATATACATGCTTTAACGCGGTACTAGACATTTTTTCAAAGGTATTCATCAGACCATCACTTTTGAAGGAGAGTTTGATGTAGACAGCTTTTTAAGTACTCCCACACTTGCGTTCTCCGGAGGAATATGTTTGCTCCATTTCTGGATGAAACGTCTCGGGAAATTGTTAGAATGAAGCTTCGCATACATCAATTTTTTCGGCTTGTAGTTTATCCTGAGAGCATATTCTTGACGCTCCGTAAAACAGTGTACGTACTAGTGACCTTTTGTGCGCAACGGGAGCAAAACTCATGAAATTTCCTTCTATGTCGGTTTATGGTATACTGAACGTTATATAAATCCGACCGAAAGGCGTCTAACCAGGATGTTCTCACTGTTCTCACTTTCGTATTCAACCGTGACTGACAGATTTCGGCGGACTGAGTTAAAAGGTTGAATCGTTTTTCCAATTGTTCATTGTCATGTCGAATGAAGAACATGTCGTCGACATATCGTTTGTGTAGTTTCACTTCGTCCACAACTGTAAATAATTCCAGTTCAGTTTTGGCCACGAACAAGTAGTTTTCTCTGAGTGATCAGGATAACATTTGACCGTACCTACTGCATGGTATGTAGTAAATAAAACTAGGCTCTTGAATATTTGTGCACAGTGAATATAGCTTCATAAGTTAAAACCAGAGGAGGTCGGCTTTAAACCTGCAAAATTCACGGCCACAAGTCCACACAAAAGGGTTGCCACGCGTTGTGCTCGTTATGAGGAATCACATTCTTCTGACGAGCACTTATGTGGGTTATATTCCCTGGTTCAACGTAAACACACGTTTGATCATCACCGTATGTGGTTTCACTTATTTAAGTAGAACACACGATGTTTGATGAACCTGTGAAATAATGTTTCGAGATAAACAGCCCCGTTTATCTCACTATGCTGTTTTCCATGTTCAACAGTCGCAACGTACTGATAAAGACGTGTTTCGAAATTGTTACAGATCAGAAGTGGATTTGCGTGTGGAAACAGACTTTGGTTTTTATATTTATGATACTCCTGTCCGTAGCCAGTTCTGTCGTCATTTGATGTAAACTGATGGCGCTTTTTCTTTAAAACTGCGTTCAACAGTAGACTATGTATTTTTGGAGTTGGTTAGTTTTAACTGTGGTACTTTTAATGCAGCACTAAGATGTTGGTACAAAATCTAAATGTTCATGTGTGATTGTTCATTTGGATTGAGAAAAAGTGGTAATAGTTCGATAGATTGTAATGGATTGACTGAGTGGAACTACTGTCAGTGAGGGCTGTGCAGTTTAGTCATAACAACGGATAGTCAGATATCCGTCAGTCGGTCTGAGAACACTGACCTTTATGTATCTTCATTTAATGAATCCATCGATGACCTTTTCTTAAGTCAGTTTCGTAATTATCACAACTTAACCTGCTAATGAGTGGAAAAAAGTGTTTGAAACCGTCTAGTGTAGCCTCATCTTTTTCGAACAATTTTCAGCGATCGATATTTGTAACTGTTCGTTTTACTTTATTTCTAAGCTGGTAATTAAGGCACTAGTGAGACAATGATGAGTCTGCTCACGGGTTTACATGTTGATATGAGTCAAGTTTGAGTGTTGTGAAAATATTCCAGCAACCAGCTTTTCGGATAACTCATTATGAAGTACTGATGAGTAGTAGAGGAATGTGGTTTTCATATTTGTTGAACATCACTCACAGTTGATGGCAGCTGTCACATTTTCTTGATGAACCGTTTTAGAAAGAAACCATCTTTCAGTTGTGAACAATTGGTAATTTGTTCTATTGGTGACATCTCACTTTTGACGTAGAAACTTCTTCAGACTAAAATACATTATGTTTCTAGATACCTACCGTGTTAACATCTCATCGATGCCTCTGTTGGGTAATCTGTTGAAACTAACAATGGATAATTGTTATTTACTCGGTCGATGACATCAAACTAATGGTCAAATACATTCAGTGTAACTGGTGCCTTTTAACCTCAACGTGTACTCAATAATCCATTAAGGGGAGCAAATGCATTTTTATACAAATATACAATAAAACTGAAAGCCACTTCTAAGTGATTACAATTCCCGCCTTCCGGCAAAGAGTTTGACCGGTTTCTTTTCGAAGAAAAACACAATGTTCACGCTTGTTAGAACTGGTCCAACAGATTACTACCCAGTCTATTGT